>LUGF01027817.1:38117-61047 GCA_001625245.1 Calycopis cecrops | reverse complement strand
GACCATGACGCGGCGGCGGCCCGCTTCCCACGATGTGCAGACACGCCCACATAAACATTATGCCTAATCTACGGTTATGAAAACACGGAATCCCGAGTCTCTCTTATTTTTTTATATATTACTAGCTCTGCTTCTAGGATTTACCTACGTAAGTTTCAGAGAAATATCGAGATGAAAAACAAATGACCGATCCTCAGACCTAGCCGATATGCACACAAAATTTCATGAGAATCGGTCGAGCCGTAACGGAGGAGTATGGTAACTAACGTTGTGACAGGAGAACTTTATAAATATAGAGATATAGAGATTATATTGTCAGCCTAAATCTATCATCATAACTATGAGATATACGTCGCTATTTATATTGTAGAGCTCACCCCATCACGTGCAGTTTTGGCTGTTACATAACAATTGGCTTTTATTTTGTAATCTAAATAAAATATAACTTATATTTGACGACCAGGCTGGCGCAGTTGTACAGGGCTCGGATAAGTGGAGCATGTTGCGCCAGGGGTCGCGGGTTCGAATCGCGCCTTGGTCATGGATTATATGTATTTCTATAATAAAAATCTTAAATATTTAAAATTTCTTAAATTTGTAAAACATATTAAATATATTCCGTTGTCTAGTGCCAGTAACACAAGTCGTTACGGTACTTAGCATGGGGCTAGGCTAACGTGGTGTGGTGTAAAGTCCACAGACATTTATTTATTATTTATTATTATTTATTTTAAGTTGGACAATGATACTAGTATGAAATTTCTTAATAATCGGTAAAGTAGTTCTAGTAAAAGGTAGTGCCACGCCGCATGCTTTCATGCAGTCGCATTGGGCCGCATGACCATGGTACCTTACGCTTACACGAGACCGGCGTAAAGTGACACCTGTGCTGTTGCGTTTCGTGCGGTGTAAGGCGGTGGTAGAAGTGGGAGGAGAAAGGGGGGCAGCGCATCTATATAGCCTCTTTGCGGATGTCTATAGGCGTCGGTAATCATGAACATGACGCCGACTGCTCGTTTGTCACACTATACTCGGTACAGAGACAGACACCGTGGCAGGATATCTTTAAATTGTCGTGTCACGACAGACTATCACACGGGCTACATGTTGCCGTGGCGTTATAGGTATATAACACGGTAATAAGAAAATTACGTATCTGTGCGTTGTGTGTAAAGTCGTTATCGCATCTATCCATTTTTTTAGTTTAGACAAAGAACACTAGACTTTTAAACGTTAATACACATATAATAATCCAACACAGTTAATACATCTGCTCTTTAGCAGGTCAGCAGTATTATACATGTGTCTTTAAATTGTTAAATAAATCGATGTATGAAATACCAAGCAACATCGACAGTTTTGTATTCTCGCAATTAGGGCGAGAGCACACGCACTACATTTAGCAGCGGCCATCGATTTTGTGACTGATTCGATGCTGCATGCAATTTAGCGACTCTCTGTGTTCAGACGCAGTATTGGAACCCAGCGTTTTAGCGTGCCACACTGCATGCTAGCATGCAGCCGAATTGGGCCGGCAAAATATTCATTGTTCTAAAAAAGTAATGATTTGTTTGTTAGATTGTTTTACTACTACTGCGTATGGCTCCTATGTCTTTATAGTTCTGTTAGGAATATTAATGTGCCACGAGAGTTTTGGAAATATTTACTATATCTTCAGTCGCAGTCGAAGTTTTCACGTATAGGGTGCTTCAGTATATATGGCACTCACAGCGTTTTAGTGTGAACTAGCTTTCGCCTGCAGCTTCGCCCGCACTCCAATTGAGAAGAAATTGTCGTTTGTATGTTTTTTAACAATTTACAACCGAAAATCTTGACAGACAACAAAGACAGAATTAATATTCTCATTTAAGTAACTTGCCATACGATAACAATTTGTTGTTTAAATATCCCGCACTGAAGGGTATACATCGAACACATTTGTAATGAAGGAACAATTTAGGGCACGAAGTAGAAGGGTCGGCCATTAGTTGAGTGACCACATTTTTCAGGAGAACCACACACACACACACACTTAAGGGCCACAGGTCAGGTATGTTAGAGGTCGACCACAAATTAATTACAGCTGTAGCTGTCTAGTAAAACATTTCGTTTCTATTATTATTTACAACTTTATAGAATATTTTTGTTAGAGGTTTGTAAGGAAGAAGTAAGTAGCCAGCCCATGAAATGGGGAACAGGAAGAAGGCGGATGTCTACGGCTCTAACTGCACGTTTGCCGCATGGACTATAAAAGTAAATAATCGATGAAAATTAATAAATTCATATATAATAGTTTTTATCTGAATTTATTCATTTTCATCGGCAAAGCTAGTGCTTTGCCCGTGCTAGAGCCGTTTAATGGTAATCGTATCGCACCCAGAAAGGAAACGTAAACGTATCGCCTCGAGTCGTGCAGTATTCTATGTATGAAACTCCATACTGCAACGCACACTAATTTAATTTTTTAATTTATTTATTTAAGTAACATGGAAGACTTACAGCTAAACAAGTATTTTATTGTACATGTAGTATGACAATCTGACAGCCATTTACAAGTCTTCACGTCTAGAATTATTATATAACAGACAAGTGAACACAACACGGTACAGTAATAAACACAACACAGTATTAGAGTAACATTATAAAATACATCACATAACACAGGTTACTTATAACAAATATGGAGAAAAACATATATTTATGTAACGTTATTTAGGACAGTTATTTAAAAAAGCTAAGGCTTAAGCACCTTCTAACTGAGTTCACACTAAACATATAAGGGTCTAAGTCATGCTGTTTACATATTTTATTGTAGCTTCTGCTTGCGTGCACGATATAAGAATTTTGCCTGTAGTTAGTTGATGCAAGTGGTATCTCTATTGGCGGATTAAATCTTGTTTTTGATGGGATGTTAAAGAAGAATTTAGATAGTAGTTCGGGTCTATCGATGTCATTATTAAGGACTTTCATCAAAAAGACACAGTCCGAGATCTCTCGCCGAGTTACAAGTGGCAACAAGTGGTACTTTTTACAGAGCTCTATATATTCTTCTGACTGGTACCTTATTTTTTGATGGTAACATAGATAGATACTTTATAAACCTTCTCTGAATATTTTCAATCCGGTCAACATATTTTATATAGCACGGGTTCCATACCTGCGAAGCATAATCAAGGTGGGTTCTGACATAGGTGCAATAAAGAATTTTTAATGTTTTGACTTTTTTGAAACTTTTAGAGAGTCTAATTATAAACCCCAATGCTTTTGACGCCTTGTTTACTATTGTATCGACGTGTTGTTCAAATGTTAATTTAGAATCATGATGTACTCCTAAGTCACGAATACAGTTACATCTAGGAAGCAGTTGGTTACCTAGAGTATATGTAGTAGCATAAATTGAGCGTTTGCGTGAGTACGTCACTACCGAGCATTTTGCGGGATTAAGATCGAGTTTCCTTATTCGACAATATTCTTCTAATCGTCGCAAGTCAGCCTGAAGTGCAGTGTTGTCATCAAGTGACGATATGGTGGTGTAAATCTTCATATCGTCAGCAAAGCACAATATTTGAGACGACTTGAGACACGACTCAATATCATTGATGTATATCGTGAATAATAATGGCCCAAGCAAAGATCCTTGAGGACAACCGCTTTGGACAGGCACCCAACTAGAAATATAGTTGTTAAGTACCACAGCTTGAGACCGGTTATCTAGATAAGAAGAAAACCATCTGAGTAAATCTCCGTGTATACCCATGCAATTTAATCTATACAGTAGGATGTTGTGGGAAATTCGATCAAAAGCTTTGCTGTAGTCTGTATAGACCACATCAACCTGTTTCCCTTTATCCATAGCATCAGTAATGTAATCATTTAGAAGAACAAGGTTTGTAGCAGTTGATCTACCCTTTAAGAAACCGTGTTGATGTGGACTGAATGAGTTTTTTAAAGCCGAATATACCTGTTTGTATACAATAGATTCCAAGATTTTGGCGATGGCTATGGCTAATGGGAAACATAACCTAATCGCCTCGCCTAGAACGAAGGCGATACGTTTACGTTCCCTTTCCGAGTTGATATGTGTAACCATAAGTGAAAATGCCAGAATAGAAGAGGAAGATTCTTCTTATGCTTCTATTCCTGGTTCCTTCTGAGCGAAGGCAAGCGCAAGCGACGTAAGTGACATAAGCGTGGTAAAAGCTACACTTGACCGATAACTGATCACACTTTTTGAAGTAAAACTTCTATACGCGCGTTTGACATGGGGAGTAGGTAAGCCGGCGAGAGCGTTACAAAAATTACATATTGGCGAGCCAGTGGAAGTTGTCATTCAAATTCTTTTGTATTTAAAAAATAAATCTCGTCATTTTGTAACTACGGTAATGAAAATTAATAATAAAGTTTTACTTCAGTTGTGTGGTCACAATTTTTTACTCATATTTATTACATGCGGTATGTAACATTTATCGTTTCTTAAGAAGTTACTTCGAGGAAACATTGAGGAGAGACAAACGGTGACCGAAAGTAATATTTTGAACGATGTGATGTGGAAATGTATCTCGCTTCGATCCCGTGTATAAATATTTCAGTTCGCGGTTCTGATTTATTACGTTTGAGCTCTCGCTACACCGCAGTATAAACATCCACGTTTTCTTATTACTCGATGTTTGATGGAATAACTCTTAGATAAAGAAAATAAACGCGAACAACTGGAAGTGTATATGCTTTAACGTACTTTATCGTGTCTCGTTTGTCTTGTAATAATATTATTCAGAAGCGAAGTGGATACGAGGATCAAGTTAAATAAGACGAGAGTAGATACTAATTGATTTAATTATTGGATAAACAGTTTTTAGCAATTGGCATCCATGCCGTACTACTACTACCACTACTACACAGAGATTTTCCCACCCGATGTATGTAGAAACTGTTTGCTTCTTCTTGTGGCCCGTTGAATGAGATGACAGAAAGAGGGCAATTCATTCGCATAACAATTAAGTGAAAATTTAAATTTCATTTTAATAATATAATCGAAAATAATATTTATAGCTTTTACTTTGTTTTATTTGTCTATAATATCCCCATATCTATGAAGTGAATAAAAAAAAACTGTTCATATTACTGATGAATTAAAAACAATAAAACGAATTGACGTCATCTCTGGTCTGAACCTCTGTTCCAGCAATTATTATAATTACAAAAATATCATAGTGGCTTTTGCAAAATATCGAAAATTACTGTATCGGAATATAGAAAATACTACCCTTAATATGTAGGTAAGAAAAACGGTATGACAATACAGATGACGTTATAATATTAATTGGTTGGTTAGGAAGCGACGGGACTTGATAGGTTCGTTAGTTTATGGTGAGTATATAAGTAGACAGGACTGAGTTATATGATATTTTGCTCTCGGGCTTAGCGATTTCCCTAACGATGTTCGCTACTCTTTCATGTAAAAGCCGTGAGATAATTACTAGTAACTGACGTAACTTGAGCTTAAATACAAAATGTCAGTCTACTACTAAAATTGTTTACTCGACCAAAAAGGTTTCTGAAGCAAGATTTGCAAGCAATGTGCGTGTGCGTGCAAAATCAGAGTGCGTGTAAAACCATGCTCGGTTTTACACGCACTCTGATTTTACACGATTATATAGACATATTATAGATAACAAAGACACAATAGATATTATTCTATAATCTGTTCGCAACCCAAACCCAAAACAAAACGTTAGATGATCTTCTAAGAGGTGTGAAGTAAATAGGTAAAATAACATAATTTAATAACATAAAATAAGTAATAAATGATGATGATGATGATGTAATAAAACTACAATACGCGTAATGGCGTCATGGAACAAAGCAATTAACGTCTTTGATAAGCATTAATACAATTAATGTTTATTTCATTCCTAATCCGTTTCAATTAATTCCAAACAGCCATTACCAAAACTAATGCCCATTACTACTAAAACATATTTTTATCAGAATGACTTCATTGTTAGCTGAAAATAGCCTCCACGATATGCCAACCACGCCGAGGAGAAACAAAAAGACTTAAAACATAAAATAATTGTTTAACCACTTTGAGATTTGATTGTACTTGAAAATCAAAAGTAAACCATATGTAGGCCACAGTAATATTGTGTGGTCCAATAAGTTGACGTACCGTTTCCTTTTGCTACGACACAAATGTGTCGATCAGCATCGGTTCGCGGATGGCTAGGCAAGGCGATAAATTTCCATCCAAGCCCAAATTTCAGCCTTGACGTACATATGTCTTGCATAAATTACTCTATAATTCCGCTTTATTGGGACCATAAAACTACTAGGGAAATTAATTTATAGCCCAAAATATGTATCAACTCGTTTGATAGCTATAAATTATAATTATATACAATTGTGATTGGTTTTATGGCAAAGCGTTTGATAAGTGTTTAGTACTGTGTGTTCTTTGAATATCATCACTTGATACTATGCTTGTTAAGCAATAGAATGGTAAAATTAATTGTTTTCTATTTTTAAGAATATTTTCGAATTAGGATTCTTTAAAATCCATATTTCAAATTTGAATATTGTTTTATGTAGTTTATACATGCTTTATTGTTTGTATCTACGCTAGTATAAACGAGCAGTGGGACTCTTTTAACCTTTCGGTTACCGCGGACGTTCATGAACACTTCAAAAACACGCAGCGAACACGTGGTCGGTACCAGAGGTTTTAATGTATACCGACACCCCTAGATATTGGCTAGCATTGCGAGAATGGTACCACCTCTTTTTAATTCAATCCAATTTAGATATGTTAATACGTATTACTTCAAAACAATGTAAAAACCACTACAAATTTGCCCAAATTTTCACAATAAACAGACCCTCTGTCTCTGTCTGAAGTCTAAAAGTCATGGAAAACCATAAACACGCCCAATTAAACGTGAAAATCCGTGCGACCGAAGAGCCGGCAGACGAAAATAACGATCCAGGTATAATAAAACTGGCAAGTTCAAGATCACAACGAAACATGAAACGAGAATTACATGAATGTATTTCTAACATAATCGTTAAAGATGCGTCTACCGAACGCCTAGACCGCCAGGGGAACGTTTCAGCTATGCAAAACATTTTCATCATATTGTTGATATTATTTCACATATATTGAAGCCTGAAGGTCATCCCAGTGGGTTTCAATAATACAATATTTGGGAAACATGCCGCACCAGTGTGAAGTTATTCAGTGATGATATTATACTACATTATCGTGTTTAATATTATAATCATTTATAGGCGGTTAATCGTCTTTTGTTGACTACCAAGTTACCAACAGTTGCGTTGCTGTCACTTTACGGTGGTATAATGCGAGCGAAAGTACATCTTTGGTCGAGTCGACCCAATTCGACAATCGCAGTTGAATGCAACATGGCATTACCTCATACTCAAGCCTCCTTGTTAATAAACATAGAATAACATTATTCAAGCATTAATCTAGTAATAAACTGACATCTGTCAAATTCCATACTTTTTATGTGTTTTTTATAGTTTCCTCTGTCTACGGTTTTTTAATATGGAATTTGACAGACGTCATTTTATTACTAGAGTAGTACCTGAATAAAGTTATTCTATGTTTAATAATAAGGGGGTATAAGTATTAGTTGCGGGCTAAATTAAAATGCAGTGACATAAACGTGGACAAAGTGGGCCCGTACAATAAAATCGGGCCTCGCGAGTCTTAGCTTCCTTCGAAGGCAACTAACGTCATAAAATAAGTCCCAAAAGCCCTTTTACCGCTAAACTGATTGACGATTACTTGATTTATGATACTGAATTTGTGTACTTCGGACAGGTTCCAGGGAGTTGATAAAAAAGTATAAAATTTAAAAAATGTAAGTATAAAAGTAGATTAGGGTCATAATTAATAAAAAAAATGAAAATTGAATATAAAGTAAGAAAATATTACAATATTTAAAAAATGAACGTGTTTTGTGACGAATCTAAAAATTTTACTCTCATCATTTTTTAAAGAAGTATAACTTCAAAATATACAATTTTTCTTGGAAGTACAATCTTTTACCGTAGGTAGGAGAAAAATAAATAATATAAAATAATAAAATAAGTAAGTGCATCAAGGGAATAAACCACCTACTACATTTCTACACGCGTTTGCACCCTCGATTTCGGCTGGGGCTCAAAACGGACGGGAAAATTTTAGCACTTTCCTCCCTTGTAGCACAACACTACTGTATCCTCTCTAGTAATTTTCTTATTACGACGTATTATTATATTTATATTAAAACGTTTTGTTTTGGTGTTATTGAAAAAAATTACTTGTTATTATTAAAAAATTACAAGAGCCTCCTTCAACTTTAATATATCTTGACACCGAATTATTTCTGAATGTCTCTCAATTGAATACCTACCAACAGGGAGTCTGTGTAAGAATTGACTACGTCTTCGAATTCATTTAGGAGCACGCTTCACACTTAATTATTATCAAGAATATCTTTGTTCTGTAATATTTATTTCGGAGTTCATAAATTGTGCGAGTATTCTATATTCCTTAGAGGACCATAAAGGCAGCCGTTGTTATCTTTAATATTAAATAATTCTGAATGATTTTAAGAAATAGGGCTGGATTATTTTTTAGCGTCGGCTATTCTCTGGTCTAGGTTAGGGTTGGAACGGAAAGCAGATATTATATTTAATACTTTACTAGTAGCCTTAGTGCTTCGCCCTACTGTTTTTTTTTAAATGGACAATCTAACTCTAAAAGATATTTTTATTTGGAGTGCCTGAGATTAGCGCGATTATTTTATTTTTAATTTCTTAATAAATTAAAAAAAAAAAAAAAACATTTAGTTTTAGTTGTACTACGCTTGCATGCGTGAAATTTGGTACAGATTTAGATTACAATCTGGAATAATATAAACTACCAAAAATTATTAAATGTTACTTCTATAATACGCGGTTAGAACTAGATAGATTATTATTTAAGATTATTGGGCACTACGCACTATTTTCTTTTAACCTTTAGGTTTATTCAGTCTGTGTCTTGACAGACTGAATAATATCAAATCTATTCAGATGTTTTGGTTAGAAACCCAAATAAACAACGTAATAATCCAATTAAACAATTTGTTACCGTGTTTATTATAATTGTGATTCATATTTGCATTTAAGCAACCTGCGACACTTCCTCCAGGAAGTTGCTATTATCAAAACAAATAAGTGCTTCACAGGTAAATGTTTTATAATCTGTAAGTGGTATAGGTGAAGAGGGAAGGAGGGATTGATTATTTTATAATTAATTATCTATAACAACAAAACTTTAGTTTTGAATGCACGCACACACACATTTTAAAATAAAGTAAGAGGTAGTGCCACACTACATGCTTGCATGCAATTGGGCCGGCACGACCGGAGAGGTACCTCTCGCTTACATGAGACCGGCGTAAAGTTACAGCTGTTTTCGTGCGGTGTGTAAGTAGACGTTGGCCCATGGGGGTGGGAGGTGCGGATATCTATGGGTGTCGGTAGTCATGGAAGTGGCTTCGACTGCTCGTTTGGCCCCCTTTACCATAAAAAACACGCTGTCTTACACAATGTCGGCGTAAAGTGACAGGTATGTATAAGTGATATCAACTATTAAAAACAAATTTACGAGAAGTACTTACCTATACGAAAATACTTTTTCAAAGAAAAATACTTTTTAAAAAATAGCGAAAAAAATGCAAACATACTGACGGCGAAAGCGAGCGGCAATCTCACGTAATGTGAATGGCCTGGTCCCCCGTAGTCGGCCAGCCACGCGATCAGCTAACGATGCAGCGTGTACGAAATGAGAAAAAACTTAAAAAAATTCCTGTGGCTAAACTATTATTTCTGTGATTGATCTGATTTTTGTTGCGTAGCTTGGAAATGATACACGGTTTAATCGACCTTGTATTATGATACATATAGATTATAGATGATTGCCAAGTTTCATAATAGTAGAAGAACTGATGTAAAATATTTCTTAGATTCTATTAAGTAAATCAGTAATTAAGTAAAATCGTTATGTAACAGTATCACACAAATTACAAATACAGCAAATTAAAAGAAAACTTCATACAATGTTCTTTAAACGAATGTAAATTACTATCAGATAGTACCATCTACGAAGAACAAAGTACACTAATCCAAAGAATGTGTTTCAGATCGGCGCATCTCGTATGGTGCTGGCAAACGAGCTATCGGAGAAATTATCATGTGTATCGAAGCCAATAAAAAAATAAAAAACCGGCCAAGTGCGAGTCAGACTCGCACACCGAGGGTTCCGTAGGAACGGGAGGTATGAGCAAAAGTAATAGACGTTGAGAAAATTACACTTCCTTGCGACAAACTTATATATGCGGGTGCTTGCATACATTTAGTATGAAACGAACTACATGCATAAGTTGGTAATGATTTTTCCAGTGATATAAATTTTATTTACCAATTTTTAAATTTATTCCTATATGTATACTGTAAGGTCTTACTTCTTGCCAAATTTCAGAATTCTAGCTCAACGGGAAGTACCCTATAGGTTTTCGAAAAAGTGCGTTTTCATACAAAATTTGTGCATAAATGGCTATAACTTTTTATTGCGTTACCTTAGAAGTGTGATTTTTTGAAGGCATTAAGACGTAACTGACCTCCGTATTTGACAAAGATTTCAGCTTAATCCCTTCAAGCGTTTTAGAGAAAAAGGTCTTGACAGACGTACAGACGGACAACAAAGCGATCCTATAAGGGTTCCGTTTTTTCTCGTTGAGATACGGAACCCTAAAAATAGAAGAGACGAATTTTCCACATGCTCCTCTTGACTACTACTATAAATTACCAGATGCGACGAACGGCGCTGTTCAAACTAAACTTAAATTATATTGACAGGCCACTCAATGTTCTATTTTCGGTGTCAGTTTCGCTTTGATTTCAGAAAGATTGGAACTCTTTTTCGCTCGACTTGGCGGGGGCACTGCCGTGCTCCCAGAACAACGGATCTAAAAGATTAATCGTAAACCTGATCACGATGTTTTGCGGTATATGTGGTTCTTTTTTTATAGTATCATAGTTCATTAAAGGGGCAAACGAGCAGTCGGAACGATTTTCATGAGTACCGCGCATAGACATCCGCACAGAGGTTTTACAGATGCGTTGCCCTTCCTTCCTCCCACCTTCATGGGCCACCGACTACTTACACACCGCACTAAACACGACAGCACAGCTGTCACTTTACGCTTATAACATGCAAGCGAGAGGTACCCTCCCCGGTCGTGGCGGCTCAATTCGGCTACATGCATACTTGCAGTGCTGTGTAGCACTACCTCTTACTAAATTTCTGATTATAATTATCATCATCATCATCACTACGTCGTCATTATTTATAGGATAGAAAACGACTAATCGGAGCCATTTAGTGACCACCGACATAACATGAACATGTTCATGATTATTAATTTTGCAGATGCCCTGCTTCACCCCATCTGTCCCAGTGGGCCACAAGCTCACAAACTGCACTAAGCATGACATGGGCTTCATCATTTGTAAGACTTGTCAAGTGGACAAGACTCACCTCCCCGGTTGAGTCGGCTTAATACGGTTGCATATGAAATGCAGCTTCATTTCATTTGCATAGCAATCCATGCAGTTGCCATGCAAGTGTATCATTCACTCTCTGTGAAGGGGACATAGAAATATCGCCGACCCAGCCATGTTAGCTTTGCACCTTTTTCATTATCATTTATTTTAAGAGATCGTAGAAAATTGGGAAGGCCCTTTTTAGAGTTCCGTAGCCAAATGCCAAAATCGAAACCCTTATAGATTCGTCATGTCTGTCTGTCCGTCCGTCCGTGTGTCAGTCATTTTTTCCGAAATTATTGGGCCTTCGTAGTTGAAACTTTGTAAGCTGATGTATCCTGTGAACCACTATTCGAATTTTGAATAGAAATAAATAAATTAAAAAGTAAAGGGAGAGGCACACCGTACATAGAACTGAATCTAATTTTTGTTTTTTATTAAACCTGTATGTGTGGAGTGTCTATGAATAGGTCTTCAACAATGACAATGACATTAAGTCAAAATCAATTAATGTCAAAATCAATTGTTTGAAAGATAGACGCTTCCAAAGTGAAATATGAGTGGTGGTTTATTTGCTGGTAAAAATTGTCGCTAAGACACCTATACTTTTTGTTGGTACGGAACTCTCGGTATGCGACTCCGACTCGCACTTGGCAGGTTTTTCTATATTAATTTGACATACACACTTTTACTTTCACATTTTTATTTCAACAACTTTTGATTGTTTTATTTTGCTACTTTTATTACCCGATTAATAAAATTTATGTACAGATACACTCTATTTTATGTAGAATGAATTTAAATCAATGAATATAAAGTAAGTTATTGACTTTGCATCATTAGCATAGATTAGTTCCACTGAAAAGTGAAGTTGATTCGTTCCTTGAGAAAGTGGAACTTTACAATGTAACTGTCACATGTCCCCATTTACGTAAAAGACTTAAGTGATTTTCTAGTTGGAAAATCTGAACAAAAGTTAAAAAATCTATTAAAAAAAATGATTTTTATTTTTTGCTTCGAGTTCATTAAAAAAAATAATATTCATGTTCTCTATACATGTCCCATTATTCACAGTCAGGAAAATGTCTCCGACTACTCGTTTGTCTCAATATAAAAAACCATATCAAATGTGCATAAATCAAAAACTGACTGACTGCACCAAATATGATATTTTTTTCATATTTTCTTTAAAGACCCGGCTATATTACATAATATAGTTTTGTAACTAGAAAAATGTTTGAAAAGTGCTATTATAAAAATGGTTAGAAAAATCTCAATTAGACAAATTAAAAAGCAATGCAAATTTTTGACATTTTCGCTACGTAACATTACACGTTTCCATGACCACAAACTCTACAATATAAGTATATTATCTATGTCTACAATTATGGTAGAGCAAGAAAAGTGCAATGTCTACAGGATCTGCCAGTTCTTTGAACTAACTGGCAGCGCCCTACTGTTTCACATGCGGTAGTTGTATCGGCTTTTTACTCGGTTTCTATTAGTCGTACTTTATTTGTATATAGAACATAGCCTACCTTGATAAAACGGGTATCTAACACTTAAAAAAATATTCAAATCGGAGTTACTAGTTACTTAATTTAGCACGTTCAACCAAACAAACAAGCTTTATAATGTAAGTATTAATATCGACTCTCTAGTATGAAATAGTAATCTATGATTGACCACTCTCTTCTTATTACTCAAAGTCATATAACTTGCTTAGAGTACAAAATCATTCTATTTAAATTACCATAATAAGGTAGGAGGTAATGCTATGTCATCCGAATTAAACCATGTACATACCTCTTTCCTACATGTTAATGCCTATATATTACTATATATGTCGCGTTTCGTGCGATGTGCGAGTTTCATAATTATGTTGCTTAATTTATTTATAATAAACATGCCTAACCTAATAAGGAACTAAGTGTGATTAATTTTTATTTGATGATAAGACTGGTGACTGCATATATATTATATACACGAACTTCGAAGTTAATTAAGTTAATTGAAACACCCTTTCAAACAAAAAAGAACCCTCAAAATTGCTCAACACAGGACATAGATCAGGACAGAGAGAAAAGGTCACGATCCAAAAAAAAACCATCTCTCCGAAGATCAGCAACGTCGAGAAATACGCGAGGTAAATCATCCGTCGATCACTAACCTTTACTAATGAATTAATTCAAGAATACCCCGAGACTATAATACACATATCAGCGTGTGTTAATTGTTATCGCAATAATTGAGTTAGCACCTAAATCCATCTCCGCACCGACACCGCAATCGACTTACCACAAACGAACTAAACAAGCATTATTAATGGGATGAGGGAGATATTCAAAACGTGGCAACTGCGCAAGTCGACTAATATTCTTCTTAAATAACTAGCAGTAGTGGCAACCCACACCCTTCTTAACGAAAATTTGCTAACGCGGCAGGGAGAGAATAACGAATGCCTAACCTTCGAACTCATCGAGCTTCCAAATTAATTATTCTCTTCATACAAACAAGCCGGTGGGTCTACCCTATGTGTACCTACATCTCTCTATAAACACGTTTTATGGATAAAATTTAATTAAATGGAATTAATTGGAGTAGCGCCTTCGACGGGACGGAAGTACTCGGACGCGGTAAGTTGGAACCTACCAAAAATTCCATTCCCCGCTCGCTACCCATGCACCACCCCCGATGTCGCCAAATTAGGGCGAGATCGGGAGTGGAGCGAGGTAGAGAGCTTTCTACGCATTCTTGCCAGGTTCCAACTTACCGCGTCCGAGTAAGTGTCTCTTGTTAAAAGTGATGGGTAGGCTATCGCGTATCATGGGGTTTGTAGCTTTCCTTATTGTATAGATTTTTTCGGGCTATCTCCGCAACTACTAGACCATACTAGATTTTTACGACATTTCACACAAATATATCAATTTGTGCAACTTAAAATATAGTCTATATTTCATCTTCATGAATAAATACGTAACGAAGTGTGTACTGGTCAGCTAGTGTTCATAATATATAAAAGCATTGAATCTCTATTAAATACTAAATAAATTGAAATTAATTTAAAGCACTCGATAGTAAACTTCCTTTTTTTTACGTAAAATATTCTTAGCAATCAGCGGACCAGGTGTAAAACTCCGACAGCCGTTTATTAGATTATCTAGGATAAGCAAACGAACAGAAATTTGTATTCTCGTTGAAGGTACCAAGTACCTTTTGAGCAGATGTATTAAAATATTTGAAACAGATTTAATTTAAATTAATTTATTTTAAGGTTTCCATAATTTTTTTAAGAGTTATAAATAATTGTCTGATTATGTACCTAGTAAAATATTTAGTTTACAAATATTTATAGAATTTTTGACACAAAGTACTAGGGACTAGTAAATCCTTAATTTGAGATGAAAACAATTTTATTCAAGTATTTATAAAGTTAAATTACCTAGTAAATAATGAATAAATTATCTTATTTATTATATTATATTTATTTTAATTTTTAAATTTTGTTACTTTTTATCTACTTTGTTTAGTTGTTTGACATTTCTTTTAGAGATTATTATCTTTTAAGTATATAATTATTTTGGACCCATACAAAAATAAATAAAAATTTGTATGTAACGATTTTAAATAAATGTCCCTTTGTACTATTTACAAAAGACCAGTAACCGATTTAAATTTATTTGTCAATAGTTCAAACTCACCGTCGAGTATGTTCAACTGATCCCAGTATCAGACTCGCACGAACTCGCGGAGGCAACGTCCTCTCGTCACGACCGACTCCGCACTGCGCGCGCGCCGACATGTCCCATTTGTTAAATCTAAATTGCTGAAACTTTGCGACGGACCAAGGGGTCTGCCATTCTATTTTAAAGTTTTATCAGTCAGATGTAGTGCCATCCTGCCTGCTGAATGGCACCTGCTGACATGATACCACTTTAACAGTAATGGTTCCGCTTAGCTGTCGCGTTTCGTACAGCTTGCGAGTACTCGGCGGATCGTTGAGGGACGGGGTTAAGGAGGGCATCGCAGTATATACAGATGTTAATGAGCGTTGGAAATTTTCAGCAAAGAGAAACCAAAAAAAGTTTCATTCGATTGCTCTAAATCCTCGTTGGGAGACGAGACTACGTTTCGGGTTAAAACGGATTCCAACCACTTATCCTCAGATGGAAGAAATGTATCCCGATAAAAGAATTACTATTGTAATCCACAGCTATGGCTAATTTAACTATTAATGACGGGAAAAGCTGTAATCTAGTGTTTGTCGTTGATAATCAACCTGTCAATCATTTGTTACTACGTAAGTCACCAACGAGACTCGGTAGCTTATCTTTGCCGTAATTTAGGCTACTTTGAAACGTGGTTCACCTGATGTTAGGTAACCAGCCATGCTCTCGTTTATAGAGAATAAAACACATGGCGTTACTGTCTTAGGTAACATAGTTTTAGACACTTTACTCATGATTTTGAAATGACAGACTTGGGGAGGTACCTCTCACTTACAAGAGACCGGCGTAAAGTGGCAGGTGTGCTGTCGCGTTTCGTGCTGTGTAAGTAGGCAGTGGCCCGTGGAAGTGGGAGGGGAAAGGAGGGCAGCGCATCTGTATAGCCGCTATGCAGATGTCTATGGGCGTCGGTAGTCATGAAAATGGCTCCGACTGCTCGTTTGCCCCCTATACCACAAAAATAAAATTAGTAGGATAAGAGTTAAGTAAAGCATAAGAGTTTCTTTGGTTGAAGTCGTGAATCTCAGAGAGTACTTCGATCCGAAAAAATCTCAGTGTTAGATAACCCATTTATCGATAAAGACAACAGGTGGTATACCATCACACTACTAATAATACACTGGAGTACACAGGCTTTGAGGTTGAACCTGCAATGCGCTGCTAGTCTATTAAAAATGAACCTTTTTTTATAGTAAAAGGGGGCAAACAAGCATGCGGCTCACTGTTATGACTACCGACGCCCATAGACGTCCGCTTTGAGGTTACAGATGCGTTGCCCTCCTTCCTCTTTCACCCTCCAAGGGCCACCCTTAGCAAGCTAGTACTGTGAACTCTATATTGTCTCTCCTACTCTATGTCTCTCATTCTCTATTAGTTTCTTTCTCTATCTCCTGCATTAAAAAACTCACTACAAAACTATATTGAGGCCATAAAAAACATCTCTATTAAATCCATATATAGACCTCATTAGTTCCGCCAATAAATAAGCATTATCATTAATTTGAATATCCATAGCCATTCGTCGCGGGTTAACGGTGACAAAATACAGGAAATAATGTGGTTCAATGACCCCGCGTATATCTTATCATTGTCCAAACTTGTATAGAGATTTGTTAATTCTGAGACGAAACGTAGTGACTAACGAATTATCTGGAAGTTGTGACGTAGAGATAACACGGGTTCATTAATATAGAGAAACACCATTCCAGCTGGGTGCCTTGTGTGATTAGTGGGGATTATCAGTTGAGCACCCTGTAGTTTCATGTGGAATGTAATTATGTATAAAATAGCAATATGGAGCGCTATTTCAGGGATTATATTTGATATCTGAACATGTAACTTGTAGTTGTGTGTTACGATGATGAGGCATAGTTGGTACTGTTATTCTAAATTATAATACAATAAGAATAAGAAACGTATAATTGAAAATTAAACAAACCTAACTGTACAGATATATAACATGGCCTACAGCAAAATGAAGATGCTATACATACCTACATTTGAAGATTTTTATTCATGAATTTTATCACAGTTAATTATTATATTGAGCGCCCGCAAATAACCTTACAACAATAAAGTATAAAAAGAAATGCAACAAAATACATATGCAAATTAAATTGGAAAAAGACTGCGTTGAGTCATAAAAATCCCAGAATCTCAATTGCTCCCTTACAATAAAAAAAAACTATTGGTAATGAAATGTATTGTTTCCTAAACCTTTGATATATTTATCAACTGGTTTATCACTACATAATAAATATAAAACAAAGTCGCTTTCCGCCGTCTGCATGTCTGTACGCTTAGATTTTTAAAATTACGCAACAGATTTTGATGGTTTTTTTTTAAGATAGTGTGATTCAAGTAGAAGGTTTATATGTATAATTACATTATATATGTGAATTTAACACGTACGAAGCCGCAGGCAAAAGCTAGTTCCATATAAAAATGAAACAAAACCACTAATCAAAAATCATGAAATTCGTTCCGACCGTTTGCGAATTTCAAATGGCGCACTAATGCCATATTAGAACGTCGTTTTATACTGTAATACTCGCATTGGTCCTCGCAAAATTTTGCTCGACCTGCAAATTACTTAGTCTGTATTTGTCGACTAACGAGGCACACAACGACACATGCTACATGGAGAGTGCACTTGTGTTCAGTGCACAGATGCAAGTAATAACTAACACCAGAGAGTGATTTATGGCTTAATTATAAATAATTAATATACGGACTGAAATACAATGGTAAATACCTAATTTGACGTGGCTGTGATGCAGAACTGTTGTTAGCTCTCTGTTCTTCCCTGACTATACTTACTAGCATGGGCCCAGGTTCTGAGCCAGGGGAGGGGAAATCTGATTTTAAGGTACCCAAGTTCTGAGCCAGGAGAGCAATTTTGATTTTAAATAGTTCTTACAGATAGTAAGTAGGAGGTAGTAGGAGATTAAAATTTGGGGGTGCAGCTGTCCCGACCTGCCTCCACCCCCTCGGTACGCCCATACTTACTAGTAACTAGTACGGGGAGGTACCTCTCGCTTACACGAAACCGGCGTAAAGTGACAGCTGTGCTGTCACGTTTCGTGGGGAGTGAAGTAGCCGGTGGCCTATGGAGGGAGGAGGAGGAAGGGGGACAACGCATCTCTATAGCCACTATGCGGATGTCTAGTAGTCGATAGTCATGAAAATGGCTTCGATTGCTCGTTTGCCCCCTTATGCTATAAAACCTAGAATATAAATACTTAATAATACCAAAAACCATTTTGAAAGAGCTGCATGTTGTACCGATAGTGAGTTTATTCTGTTAATCGCAAATTAGATAGATCTAATAAGATAAGTTAGAACCGACATCTTAAAACTAATCATCTTAAATCTATTTAAAGACTCATGAACGTACACTGTAAAAATATTTTCTGGTCTTCTTTTCTAGTTTTTGACAATAAAATAATAGTCTATACTTAATACATTACAGTTAGTCTAAACTCTAAACTATGGTGATATCCTTCACCCCAAACTATGTCACACACACAGACACATGGCCACTTTGAATTTAAAATAAAAATCAGCAAACGAATACAATTTCTTTTCCATGAATAGGGCGTAATTTTAAGCAGTGGCGGCCTTAGGAGGTGGCGAATGGGGCAATCTTCCGGAGCCTCGCTCTTGCAGGGGCCTCGCGCAACAAACCAAGCAAAAATATTTGTTTTATTCAACTTTTTTTACCTTGATCCTAAAATATTTATTCGAGTTATATTATAGCAGTAAATTTAAATAGTTAGCTTAACTTTATTTAACTAATTCATTAATGCAAAACATAATTGAATAAAATATCAATATAGTATACTTGAATACCTCGCATCGAAACACTTGGATATCGGATTTTTGATCGCGTAATATATAAAGATTTAAGGAAATTAGTGATACTGAACTTTTGAAGCAATGCAGCGACTTACAAATATCTATGAGGAGAATCATGTGATTTTGATGGACACGAATGGTACGAAGAACTGAATATGTTCATCCGTGTGTATGAAGGAAACTACGACAATATCTCGGTGCTAAAATATCTAAGAGAAAATTACTGAAATTTACCTAACTATCGAAATGGTCCTGAGAACTATTGCTACCACACCTGTTACAGTTGCGTCTACTTAAAGGAGTTTTATGACACTCATAATTATTGAAACGTATTTAAGGAATTCAAAGACTCGACATCGGCATTCCGCCATTGCTATGCTATCAATAGAAAATAACGTAGCTCATTCCTTAGATATTTTTTTTTTATTTGGATCATTAAACAATTTACAATGTAGTAACACTATTTTTTACATATAAACAATAACATAAATAGGATTGCACCTACTATAAATGATCACAGCATACATATTTAATAAAAGACTATCACGATTATTGTGATTTAATCATAGATTTTAGTCTTAAAAGCCGAAAACATACATTTTAAAATTTATCATTTCTCTATTTTTGCAATGTAAATCATTAATAAATGTAAAATATTTGTAAATGAAAATTTTATTTACTTGTATAACTATAGCATTTCTCATTAAACTTGACAAATATCTAAACCAACCTGTCGCATTCTTTTCACGAGAGATACAGGGCCTCGCTAAGACCTGCCGCCCGGGGCCTCGCAAAGGCTAAGGCCGCCGCTGATTTTAAGTATGAAATAGGTTTAATTCAAGGAGCCGGAGATACCGTTAGTCTAGAGTCTAGACGATGAAGCAGGAGAAATAAAACTTAATGACATTATAATGAGTAAAAAATTGTGGTGAAAAAATAGATTATTTTACGAAGTAAAACTTCTATACGCGCGCTTGACATAGAGGAGCTGGCGAGCCGCGAGTGCGTTACAAAACTCACACATCGGGCAAGGCCAATGGAAGTTGTCATTCAAATTCAAAATTCAAATTCGATTTAAGAGATACTTTTTTGTATTTATTAAATAAATATCATATGACATGTTATGTCATTGTAACTACGGTTATGAAAATCAATAAGTTTTATTTCAGTTGTGGGGTCTAGAGCTTTTATTTGTATTGTCAGTAGTCCGTCAGAGGGGATTGTAACTGATATATACATAATTGATTTTTTAATATAAAAAACAAAAGTAAAAATCCAACTTATAATTAAAATCTGTCTATAGATACGTTTATGTCGCTGAAGAAATTACCTACTTAAGATATTAGAATATTAATTAATTGCTTATTATGCTTGAAGTAAGTTAATTACATTATCGGTATGGACTGATATTAAACGCTAGACTGTGTATTTCTCCCGTATCCCAAACATTATAATAATTATTATTATATCGTTATACCTACTATATTGTTATTATAATATCATATAAAATGGGTTCCACTTAGGGTTGTCAGAAATTCTACCTACATTTTGTGTGACGTCCCGAAAAAAGATAAAGTGTAAAAAACAAAACAGATATTTAAAACCAAGGACGTTAAAAAAAAGGTCCTTGTTTAAAACAAAAACTTTAAAGCATCGTTAGTTTGCCAAGAAATGAAATTTTGAAGTTCAAACTTCAAACCCCTGTCAGAAAGAAATAGGTCAAAAAAAGAAAAGAGTTACGACACAAATGAACATGCTAGTTGGTACTACTGTGTCCCGACCCCATATTTCATTTTTTTTTTGTTCAGATATTGATATTTTAGAAAGGGGTAGCACTGCATGCTTGCATACAGCGGAATTGGGCCGGCACGACCGGGGAGGTATCACTCGTTTACACGAGACCGGCGTAAAGTGATTGCAGTGCTGTCGCGTTTCGTGCGGTGTGTAAGTAGTCGGTGGCCCATGGAGGTGGGAGGAGAAAAAGCCTATATGCGGATGTCTATGGGCGTCGGTAGTCATGAAAATGGCTCCGACTGTTCGTTTGCCCCCCTATACCATAATAAAAAAAAAACTTCCAATCTGGTAACCCTAGCACCACTCTGTGTATGACAAATGTCGTACTTAGGATTTGTACGAAACATTTTACTCGCCCTCGCTCTTCCACGAATTGCTTATTGTCAATCTGTAAGAGTAGTCGATTATGGGAAAGATACGCTCATTCCATTTTTACTCGTTTTCCGATTTATTTTTGTTGAGATGTCGGACATTGTACGGCGGCAGATGTACAGTAACTAGTAACCACTGACCGTTTATGTCCATTGGCGTAGCTATAGTGAGGCAATTTGGTAAAAGACCACGTGGCACCCTCCTCAAGGGGCCCCTTCTGAAGGGGTACTCACGGGGCCCTTTCAGAAGAGGCCCCTTGAGGACCCTTCAGAAGGGGCCGCTGCAACACAGTAACAGCACAAGAAATCTTAGCGATTGATAGACAGACTAATATTTAACAGTGAACATAATATTACGCTGATAGAGAGACAGGTAACAACATGTATTTACTAAGTTTACACATTAATGGCGTGCCTCTGTGTCTGAAGAGAGTATTATAATTAATTGGCTGAAGATCTTGACTTGAAGGGTGTCTGTAAACATGATGTGGAATTTGTGTAATTAATATATAATACGTTATCAGGCGTGTAATTAGGCACGCCTACATAACTTATTACCTATAGTAGTTCTGAGAAACTTGAAAATGAGACAGTGATCCTTTGATATCGCAGAAACTTGAAGAGAGACTTTCGACATGGGAGAATCAGTTCTAGAGCGTATCAAAAATAATAATATTATAAAGAATGTGTTTTATTCCACTGTGGGAAAACTGTGGGTAGCTGCCAAGATCCAAAGACATTCTCAAAACTACCGAAGTAAAACCATTACCCGTGCGGATGTCAATGGACGTCGAAATTCATCAACATTGGGCCAGCATCAAAAGTACCAAATAGCTGTGTTTTATTGTATTGTGTTGTGTGTGAGTCACACGGGCGGATGTGATAAATCTGCATAATATCTTCTGTATGTATAAACTATCTTCCGGCCGCGGCTTCGCCCGCGTGGATTTCGGACTTCAAAAATCCCTATAAATTTTAACATAATATGTTATTCTGATATGAAAGCTATTGTATTACTCTAAAGTTTCATGAAAATCCGTTCAGTAGTTTTTGTGTGAAAGAGTAACAAACACACAAACTTTTGCATTTATAATATTATATGTAAATATGTAATGTATAAATTATATATGTACTCTTCTGTAGTTATCCAAAAGTTCAGACTGCTTTTCCTATTTCCTATGTGCCAAAAAACTGTGTTTGTGCTCAGACACAATTTACTGATTACGGTCTAGTCGTTAACGAGTAAATCCTTTACTTGTTAAAAACGAATCTTGTTTATTCAATCTTGTTAAATTCCTTTAACTTCGTTCCTTCCTTCAACTCCGGTCCATTCTTTAACTTCGTTCCTCCCTTTAAGTTCATTCCTTTCTTCAACTTCATTCCTTACTTTAACTTAGTACTTTCCTATAATGTCATTCGTGGCGCAGTAAAATGTTACGTTAAGACTATGCTCATGATCATTTCCACCCGCCTTATGTCGTTTCCTAAAGAGTTAACTCAAAAAATTCTATAAAAATTAATATTATCACCAAATTATAGGTTCGCTGGCAACACACACGCATCATTAGCGGTCCAGACGCCTCACACAAT
>LUGF01027817.1:17508-31100 GCA_001625245.1 Calycopis cecrops | reverse complement strand
CCGCCACTTCAGCATTCACAGAAAGGATATTTTCAATTATGAATTCGAAGTGGCGGGAAGATAGAAATAGAGCAACTATATTATCTTTAATAAAAAATGAGCTCTTGATTTATATTTATTTAAAACTTGATTGTGATACATCGTATGGCAGTTTTCTTCAGGACAAAATATTTTAAAAAATGCAAGAAGTGCAAAAAAATATAGTTTTTATAAGAAGTAAATAAGTAAAAATATAAGGTTAATTTTTAATTCTTCCCTACTAATGTAAGAAATTAGGCCACGCTGCATGCATGTAGCCGAATTGGGCCAGCACGACCGGGGTGACACCTCTCGGTTACACGAGACTGGTATAAAGTGACAGCTGTGCTGTCGCGTTTCCTGCGGTGTCTAAGTAGCCGGTGGCCCATTGAGGTGGGAGGAGGAAGGATGGTAACGCATTTGTTTATCTCTATGCGGATGTCTATGGGCAACGGTAGTCATGAAAAATGGCTGCGACTGCTGGTTTGCCCGCGTATGCCATAAAAAAAATGTACTATATTTTTTTGGAGCGTACTATATTTATTTTGGCTAAATACTATATTTCGACCAAAAAATGTTGGCAACCCTAAGGTACTGTCACGCTGCATGCATGCAAGCAGCCACATTGCCACGCTGAATGCATGCATGACGTCACGTTTCGTGCGATGTGTAAGTAGCCGGTGACTCATGGGGAGTGGAAATAAAGACGCCATGGGTTTGCCTATTTAGGTGACATTTTCTCATAAGAATAAGTTCTTCAGGTTCAGAAGAGATAAGCCCACGTCTTGATGGCCAGTGTAGACTGTAGTGCTAAATTCAACAAAGAGGTTTCTATTCTCTTCTCCTTCACATGATACCGTGATAGAGTGGCAGCCTTGCTGTCACGTTTTATTGTGATTTACCAGTAGCCAATTGGAGGAGAGGCGGGAAGGAGCACAGCGCATCTGCGTCTCGAGTCGGTAGTCTTCTAAATTTTTCTCCGCACAAACTCGGCCCGGCTTGTGTGATGTTGGAAGGATATTGGTGTATGATTGACGTGACTAACGTTTAAATATTTAGGAAGAGAGTGTCACGCTGCATGAGTAGTTGAATTGGACCGGCACGACCAAAGAGGTACACTAACAGATGTGCTGTTGCGTTTCGTGCGGTGTGTAAATAGCCCGCCCATGGAGGTAGAAGGAGGGCAACGCAACGTTTATCGCTATGCGGATGTCTATGGGTGTCGATAGTCATTAAAATGGCTACGACTGCTCGTTTTCCCTGCTGTACAAAAAATATCTAACATTCATTACAATCATCGTCGAGAGAGGGCACCATCCGATGAATTCGCCACAAGCCTGACGGCATAGTGAAGAAATGTATTATCACTTCTTGATGGAAATTATATCTTGATCAAATAATATACTTTTTTTATACTATTTCCACTTTTTAGTAATTTAAATTATATAAAATACGAACAGTTTCGATAACTAATCATAAGTTAGTATAAAAAAGTATATTATTTAATCAGGATATAACATCTATACTAATAATATAAAGCTGCAGAGTTTGTTTGTTTGAACGCGCTAATCTCTGGAACTGCTGGTCCGATTTGAAAAACTCTTTCAGTATTACTTAGTTCATTCAGCGAGTAAGGCTACTTTTTAACCGACTGCGGTGAAAAATGAACTCACGTAAACGAAGTTGCGGGCGTCCGCTAGTATGGTATAATTGTGCCACTGATTGAGCTGTATCCAATAGTAGACGGATAATGTTGATGACATTGTTTCCGACTGAATCCCGATCGACAAGTGAGCAAAACCACGGGTCTCAGTTAGTTTGTAATTAAAGTAAAGATTTATAATAAAGATAGTATAATGCAAATACAACTTTACAAATAATTTGTTACGTCATTACAAAATGCATTTATACATATTATTGTCATTTTTACAAGTCTTTGAATATAAGTATAACACTATGTGGGGGAATATTCTCACATACATTCCTCAGCATAGAAAATTCTTGTTCTAATTTAAAAAAGTAAAAATGTTACTTTCTTACATGTACACAATACAAAGTGCAATTGTTAATATCATTTGTTTGTATCACAATAAGACATTTGATGTTAAATAGAAAAAATATTATAAACGAGTATAATTAAAGTATATACAAGGTTGATAAAAGCGAGAGGCATTAAATGAAACCACATATTTGGTGTATAATTTCCAGGCTACACAACAAAAATCAGATCAATCGGTGCAATAGTTTAGCCACAGACATTTTTAAAGTTTTTTCTCACTTTGCTCTACTGTACATCAGATGATAGCGAGTATGGGCCGGCAGAGGTCATTCACCCCACAAAGCATGATTACATATTTTCGCTATTTAACTTGTTTGAAAAAAGTATTTTAGTGTACTTGTCGTAAACTTTTAATAGTTTCGGATTAACTGTAGGCACGTTAGTATATTATATGGTTTAATTTAATGCCTCTCGATTTTATGAACCTTGTATATATATAAGTAAGAAAAATAAGTTATATGTAAATTTTAGCAAAGTTTCTATCGCAATATTAAATAAGAAATAATTATTACGGCGTTGCAACACACAGAACATTTAATATATGACACATATGAAGTTATTTACATTGAATATGTAATATATAATATGGCTTATACATATTTTACATTTAGTACATTTATATAGGTCAATTAAGTATCATGACAAGACATAGTAAAGTCGGTCAGATAGACAGTTTATAATGCACAAATCCGTAATATCGGTCCTTCTGGCGCGCTAAAATAACCTGTTAACTTAGCATACCCTGTTTATAAAGTGTATAATTTATGTTTTCATTTATAGTTGTAAATTCAATTAGTAAATATTCAAATTTATATCAATATTTCATTTAAATTATAATAAATGAGAGAAAATTTAATGGAATAGGCTTTTCAAAGTCTCGGAGGACTTATAAAACATTCCAAAGACAATTAACTTTGTCAAGAGCCTACCTACATATTCTTTGTCATATTTCTTAATTGAATAAATATTAATTACTTCAAATATCGTTATCAAAACTTAACATTTTCATACTTTTAATTAATATTTTTATTAATTTATATTTGTCAATATTTTTGTTATAAACATAGGACGGACTATTTCACAAATGCTTACTTTCGAATAGCAACAGAGTGAATAATATATTCATGTCATTATTGTAATTTATTGTATTTTAAAGGTGCAATTATTTAAATTAACCATGAAAGGATGTTGATTATTACCATGAATATTGGTAAGCGTCAAAGCAAGGTCTTGTGTCTAAAAATATTTCGGCCCTTTTTTGTTATCGGTTCCGAATAATATCGTCTTACCTACTTCCTCTTGTTCTATCAATACAACCTTTTGAAAACTCAGTCTTGCTGCTGCTATTTGCTGTCTAGAGCATAGACCGTTTGGAATGAGGTTCTTGTGTTCCCAAACTTATTGGTCCATCGGCCATCTTGTTCTTGTTCATATTTTGAAGTAACATTAAAATATTTTTCTATTTCTAATGTTACGTCTAACATTATAACATTGTTTCGTCGTTCGAATAAATTACATCACAGCAAAACAATAAACATTAAATGCTAACAAAATCACTAAGCGTGCATTGTTTGGATACATCATACAATATGTTTAATATTTAAAACAGTTTTAGCATACAAAGGATATCACAACAACCTGAACAATAGATATACATAAGTTAATACATGTGCGAATACAAAAGAATAAAGAATACTATTTGAGTGAAAAAAAAACGGACTGCGCAAAAATTGTAGCTTTTTCAATTATGATCATACCCACATTTCCACAAATAAAACTAAAAATAATAACGAAATGCTCGCGCCAAAATCTATCGAGCCGAATCGGCAGAAGACAAAAATACCTGTACTCAAAAAATAGAACTCTCTTTTTGCCGCTATCGTTTTTCCTTCGTGTCAAAAGCGTGTTAATCAAATTCACACCTAATCTTCCTCCACAGTCGAGTAAAAAAATAATATCTTCCACGGAAAATTTCCCAAATATTCCCCGACAACATTAATATCACTCGAAGTTGATCCAAAATGTCTTCGGTATGCCGGGCTGTCGCAGGCACTCCCTCCACGTGTCAGAGTATTGAGATTTATCTTCCACGTGCGCCTTCCCAAGTATCTCCTTCTTCGCCATTTTCGTCTTACAACCTAGGCTGATGTAAATACTGACTTTGTCTAGATTCGCCTTGTACACCGTCAACTTGACCGTGGCTGATTTGGGGTCCCATCTGGCAGATATCGTCGGTAGAAATCTGTCGCTCTTCCAGTAGCATTCCGCCTTGTTCGCTTCCAATATCGTCGCTTTCAGGTACAACGGCGCTGAAACAGAAGGCATAATTATTGTTAGCGAGTGTTATAGGTAGGTATGTGATGTAATTACTAGACTGCAGACATTAGTTCTTAAAGGACCCTCTTCCTGTAAGGGCAAAAGCAATTAAGCTTTGCAATACGGGTAGTTTTATTACGGTTCGGGACCGCGGCTGGTGTAACCCAATCGAAACGTCGAGCAAAGGTATATATTTTGACCTTTAATATTTTACCGTGTTAAAACTCGTAAAGTAATTACAATAAGTTTTATTAGGTACGGTTCCTGTGTATTGTTTTAATTCAACTCTATAAGACGTTATTTCATAAAATTTTTGCGTGTTAGTATTTTTTGTTGCTGGTTATAAATTACTAATGTGTTTTCCAAAAGAAAAATTTATGGTTGGTTTGTTATCTAAACTTGGTCGGTACTTTTGTACATTTTATGTTTATTTTACTTTAAAAATCTTTAAATATGATTGTGAATATGTTGTGCAATTTATTTTTCTTTTATTTTTAAAATAAGATTCTTTTATTAAGATCATGGTCCCATTTTCTTCTTGGCTTACGTAGATAAACAATTTTGAATGCTAAGCACTTATTAACGTAGTAATGTTTTAACTAAGCAAATAATATAATAATATCTACGCAGTTTTCGAGCGAGGTCAACAACTAATACAACGCCCTGACCTCACACGAGGTTTGCATGTCATAACTCGTGTACATAAAAGTAGGAGGACATAAGATTCCTCACCATCTCTATCTTCCTCTAAACATAATGCATACTTGCATGTCCAGTCGAACCCCAGATCCACATCGAACCTACACTAGCTGTTTATCTACCAAACTAAAATCATCATCCCATCTTATATGCTCTACTAATATTGAATTAAAACAATGACCAAAATGGAGATAGGCTACGGCCCTCTCTACAGAAAGAAACCTGCGCAGAACATGGATACCGGACCGAATTCCACGACTGAAAGGTATATTTCGTTTACACACCACTCACTGATATCGACATATAGTGACAAAAGACGCTGTCACAATTCGTGTGGTTTAAGAGTTTCCAGTGGGCTGAATAGAGCAAGAAGGGCAAGTTGTCTCCATTACAATTTTGCGGCCGCCGGTAGTGACAAAAAATTATGAATTTTGACGTCACTGTCCACGTGAAAAAGATTTTTTTATGATTTTATTAATCCTCCCAGTTTATCGTCGACGTTTGGGCCTGACCGACCTCTAACCCTGATTAAGATGGCCGTTCATTTTTATCCCACATTCCGGTGATAATTACGAGCTCCACGCACCCGGATCATGCGAGATACGCACACACACATACAGCCGGGTATATTAAGTGATATAAACCCCACGGTAGGTTTTATGTGTGTCGTGAATATCATGTTAAAGCCAGGTCTCAGCCACACGTCTTGTCACGTAATAAAGCAGGACGTTAAATCTGCGTTAAAACCGCAATCTTGTTAAATTATATCGTTCTTTGAATTTTGACTTCTAATTTATCAGCATCAGTATCACAAAGGCATCTTTAAGTGAACATCAAGACTCGATCCCTGCTGCTCGCAGTAGTACAACTCGGATAAAATAAATTTAAGGTAACTTTCTTAAAAGACACGGGCTATTTACCCTTAACGAATACCCTCTACAGACTATCCCTTGGGTAAAGACCCTCTAAGGCATGGATGTCAACCCGGCCCGCGCGGCGGCCCGCATCCGCCCCCCAGGCCATATCAATACGGCCCGCGATTACAATATTTCACAGAAAGATATCATAACTGACGTCGATGAGCTTTTTTTTTAGTTGAACCTTACGTATTCAAAACCTAGTAGGTATACGGCCTTTTGCAATATTGAGTTTAAAATCCCTACTCTAAGGGGTGTATCTGCTTTTAGTAGGAGGAAAGGGAAATCGGATAATCTGATACCCTAAGACTATTATTCCGTTTACCTTAAATTATCTATACAATGTTATTTTTAAAGCACCAGAAAACTCTTAGAAATAGAGAGCTAAAATTATAAACAACATTTGTTCTACGACTTTTGACATAATCCAATACTTTATTTAAAATATTTTTTTAAATTATTTCTTACTAACGACGTAAGTGAGCACTAAGGAAATATTTTTAGAAATTCAACCCCCAGGGGAGTGAAATTTCTTAATCATATTGACGACCGGCTGGCGCATTGGTACAGAGCTCGGATAAGCGGAGTATGTTGCGCCGGGGGTAGTGGGTTCGAATCTCGCATAGGTCATGAATGTTTATCTATGTATTATATGTATTCCTATAATAAAAATCGGGAATATATAAAATTTCTTAAATTTATATAAAAACACATTAAATATATTGTCCGTCGTCTAGTACCCGTAACACTTACTTACGGTACTTAGCACGGGGCTAGGCTAACGTGGTGTGCAAAGTACACAGATATTATTATTATTAAAAAAAAATCAAAAAGTTTTTATTCAAAATAGAATTACAGGAATTACTTTTTGAATGTCAACAATAAAATCTACCACCGGTTCAACCCTAGCCCTGTCCTGAGAAGAACCGGCGAAACAAACTCACTCGCTCACATATCATACATACAACCCTGAAATTTGGTACAGGGATAGACCCTAGGGGAGTGAAATATATTAATCGTATAGCACGGGGCACGGCTAGCCTGTAATACTACCCACCTTTATACTGCTCCATCTCTTGCATGGTCTGCACACTACAGCGGAACCTGTTAATCGTCAGCTGCACCACGTCGTTGAGTCCGTCCTCGCTGCCCGTGTACAGCAGCGTCACCTCCAGCTGGCCCTTTTTGTTCTCTCTCTGAAATTAACGGTTTCAATATCAAACTTATTTGTCGACAATTTTAGTAAGTGATAGTGGCACGCTGCATGCATGCATATAGTCGTATTAAGCCGGCGCGACCGGGGAGGTACCTCTCGCTTACACTAAACTGGTGTAAAGTGACAGTTATGTTCCTGCTTTACTATGGGCTTTGGTATTCTTGCCTTCTACTAGCATAGTATAAGCTACAAAAAAATCCGAAACTTCCTAATTTTGGATTTTTTCTTTGCATTGCATAATTTACATCGTATAATCTTAGCGACATTTCAGTTCACAGGAAATACCCACTCAGTTTTCTTTACAGATAGATTGAGAATAAAGCATATAAAAATTCTATTTATCTTTTCAAGCACAGATCCCTAAAAAGTATTCAGAGATTGTCACATTTTGTTTATTTCATACGTAATAGGATGTGTTCATCCTATTGCAAGGATATGAAATGAAAAAATGCTTCATTTGCATACGAATTTGTTACATAACGGGGCACAAAATATTGTTAGGATTGGCAACACTTTCGTGAACATCAAATTTTGACAGTCACAAATGTCAGAGCCGGACCGCCATCGATCCTGTTGACGGCCATAAATGGGCGTCAATCAAGGCAATTGCTGGGTCCGATTTGATTTGGACCCTAGAGAATTGGAAAGGGTTTTTATAGAACGATAATAGAGAACTTTTCTTTTTATTATTAAGGGCAAAAGGACAGACGTCTGATGAATAATTGTCCGATTGGGAATCGAAGAGAAATGAATCAGTCTAAAAACTAGAACAGTGATTCTCAACCTTTTTTTTATTGCGGCACATATATTTTGTCGATTTCGCGTAGGTATATTGTCGAAAAAAACGCGTTGCAAAGCAAATAATAAAATTATTTATTTCTTTGTGGATTTAAATATATACCTATTCATATATATATATTTTCTTTTTAACTGATATTATTTAATAAAATTAACATTATTATATATTTGCAACATTTGGCGGCACACTTTTGAAATTTGGCGGCACACAAAAGTGCCGCGGCACAGTGGTTGAGAATCACTGATCTAGAAGAACCTTATATACTGAAAACAATAGTAAACATTTCTTTAGAGCTTGTGATAAGATAGTTTTGACGCAATGTTCAGTGAAACTGTTAGGTTAACGTGATACCCATCGTGGTTCCGAAATTAGGTACGACAAAAAGGTAAACGTAAAACTATAGGGTAACAAAAACTGTGCTAAATATAAGCTAATAAGCTGAGCATAACAACAATACATGTTAAAAGGCAAAAGTGAAGGAGTAGATACGTATTATTAAAAACAATAAATAAGACCAGATGGCACTAATACTTTTAGAGTTCTTCGTTCAAGAAGGTGACACTTAAAATGTTAGAAACCAAATATCATGACGTAAGTAACCTTTTTTTTGGTAACGCAGGGGAATACGCTACCCAGGAGCCCGTGTGGCTGAACCGGGTACAGTGTCGGGCTCGGCAATTGGGTTGTCCCAACCGTCTAAACCCCTGCGGGGGTCTTCAGCCGCTATAATTGGAGAGCCCCGTGTCTACAAGCAACAGGGTCGCTCCAGCGACAGGCAGGCCTTGGTGAAAAGTCCAGACTTCTCCTCCTAGGGGACTGTCCGGACCGCCGGTAATCCCAATCCACGCCGCCATCTGCTGATTCAGACTGGTGGAGAACCACCGACATTGGCTGGTCCCATCTACACGGCGACAGACCCATCACGAGACTTCCACCCAGGACAGACATTTTTTCTTCGTAAAAGTAACCATCCAATAGCGGAAGAATACTGATTAATCATAACAAGCCTCAGACATAGATTAGACATGCTCTGTACTGTAGAATATAAATAACATAATAAAGACGCAATTAAGATTAAGAAGACGAATAAAAAACTACGCATCAAGGTTGTAGGTGTGACGTCATAATGATAGGTTACGTGGCACGGGGAGCGCTCGAGGTCAGAACCATTCTGCTGTTCGGCTCCTACATATCAAAACGTAATTATCTGAATTTTGTCGAAGATGATTTCATCTCCGCCGAATGGTTATATTTAGCGTAGTAATAAATACCATCGAACATTTTTGGTGTATTTTGCATGTAGTATCTTTTGAAAAGCTGCAATAGGTTGCGTGAATTGCGCCTGTATGATCAAGGAGTCTCTCGCTTCCCTCGAAGACGCTGTCACCTTGCCGTGATGGGGGGGCTTGCGTGCCTCTGTGATCCCAAAGGCTATGCAAGATAGCGCTACCCATATCGGGCAGGCTTGAGGGGAGAAACCAGACTAAGAGTTGCTGAACTCGGGGTCCTCTGGAATACTGAGGCCAGAGGTCACGATGAGAACCACGGGGTCATGGAGGTCTTCTCTTTGCCGAGGGCAGCCTGGAGGGATCTTGTTGCTTGCAGATCCGGGGCTCTCCAATTACAGCAGCGGATGGAACCCGCAGGGGTTTAGTCGGTATTACACTAATTGTCGAGTCCGGCATAGGTCATGGGGCCACCCGGGCTACTAGGTATCATACGTAATGTATTCCTCTGCGTTAACAAAGAAAAAAAAACATCGCTCGCTCTCATGACACTAGCAAGAAATGCCTTTGCTGATGCGTTGTGTGCTGCTCATCAGAGTCCGCATGTTAGGTGGGTAGATTAGGTAGAGGATAGCAACGCCTTTATGTATTCCCAGTTTCTGCCTAAAGCAGTGGCTTCACAAACGCGGTGATCCGACCCGTCTAAGAGTTTACTCTACAGGAGTCCAACGGCAAGAAAAAATATTAGGAGTATAATCTAAGAAGCATCGACTCTAAAGCAAAATATAAAGATTTATATCGATCGAGCGCTATAAGGCGCCAAAAAGTATCAAGAAAATCCCTTGTCACCCTTTTAAAATTATAAATACACCTTATTCAGTTACAACCGAACCTCGTATTTAGGATCGTCGCTAAAAGTCACCATGAGATATTTTACAAGGTTTCCATATTGTAAGATATTTTAATGTTTCCTCATAAACGCAGTTTTATTACGCGGAGCGTCTCCTCTGTATCGTATCTGAAGTTCGCGCGATATCAAAACCGTAAAGCTTTGCGCAAGTTGTTCAATTATATTGTTGACAAAAGGTTTTCGGGTTAATAACTTTGTTATTACACAAGTCGTTTCCATAGGACTTAAAGTAATAATTATTAATTAAATTGGCTATGATATATGCTTAATCTATATGCAAGGTTGATAAAAGCTAGGCATTAAATGAAACCACATATTTAGTGTATAATTTCCAGGCTAAAAAAAAACTATAAACTATAAACAGATCAATCGGAGCAATAGCTTAGCCACAGGTATTTTTTTAAAGTTTTTTCTTACTACATACACGCCGCGTTGTACCTATCGCAGCTGATCGCCGACTATGGCCGGACGGAGTCATTCACCCCGTGCTCCCTGTAGCCGCCCGGTACAAAAATTGATAACATTTTTTCACTATTTAACTTGTTTGAAAAATGTGTTTTCATATGCTTGTCGTTAACTTGTTTTTAATAGTTTCGGATTAACTGTAGGCACTTATAGTATACATATGTGGTTTCAGTTAATGCTTCTCGCTCTTATCAACTCTGTATATAAAACTCAAAGGTGACCTGACTGGCATAGTGATCTATCAACGCACAGCACAAACGGACGGATCGGGCTGAAATTTGGCATGGTAGATGTTATGACGTAGGCATGTGCTAAGAAAGGATTTTTTGAAATTTATAAATATTCTTGTTTTGTTTTCCAACTGTCTGAGCCTTACTACCTAACTACCGACGTTTATAGACATCCGCATAATTGTGACGCAGACGTTTTGCTCTCCTTCTCTCCTACCGTGCGTCGTCGGAAATTCACAAACTGGACGCGATGGCTTTTCTGCACTTTACGACGATATCATTTGAGTGGGGGTACCCCTTAAAAAATTAGAACTTTTATTTATATTTTTAGGGTCCGTATCTCAAAGAGAAAAAACGGAACCTTTATAGGATCGCTTTGTTGTCCGTCGATAATTTTTGGTTTTCGACAAAGTAGGTTTTCATACAAAATTTGTGCATAATTAATTGGCTATAACTGTTTATTGCGTTAACTTAGAAGTGTGATTTTTGTCAACTTAAACGGCAGGCGTAAAGTTACAATAATTGAAAACCATGCATTACGTTTGGATTGTTCTTCCCATTCATACGGAACCCTCGGTGTGCGAGTCGGACTCGCACTTGGCCGGTTTTTTAATTAAACATGTACGTTATTTCTTCTAGCTAAAGGTGAATATAATATAATACGTATTTTATTATAGAATTTTTAAAAAAATCTCATTTAGAAGCTAGTATTTTTAAGGGACTCGCTGTAGTCTTGGAAATGTAATCGAGGAACTTATGTACAAGTTTGAGAACATTTTCTAAAATAATACGGCTGAATCTAGTAGGATTTCATCTCGAGTCCCGGTAGACATTAAATGCCGGTTCATTCCGAGGGGTCAGCGACCGGTAATCACTTAATTGTAACTAGAGACCTCAGCTGTACTTAGGGTTGTCATTTTTTTTCTATTGAAAACAAAGTACAAAGACTTGTCTTGAAATGTTAACAAAATAAAGTACCTACATGATATTCAAATAAAGTAGGTAGGTACATTTTGTTTTGTCGTTACAAAATAATAAATTCATAGGTAAAACTGCAATGGACGACTTGCATAAGGTGGAGATGAGCTGCTGGAATCAAGTAGGCTTGTAGAAAAAATATCAATATAACGGATATATCGATATTTTGAATTAGATATATCGATATTTTTGGGCGATATTTTTTGTAACCATATTATACCTATCGAAATATCGGTATCCAATATCGAAAATGTATCAAAAACGATATATTTTTTGTGGTACCCTACCCTAGAAGCCCAAGTTTAGTTAGTTTGGTCTCTCCTTTACAATTACTTATTTATTATTATTTATTTTTATCCTATATATCGATATTTTTTAATTAAAAATATCGATGCCGATATTGATAATTTCAAAAATATCGATATATCGATACTTTATTACAATTCCGTCCTAGAAGCAAGTGGTTTGAGACCGTCGCCCATCTAATATTTATAAAGGGAGGTCTATGCCCAGCAGCTGTGGACGTCCTCCAGCCGATAATGATGAAGATTACATTAATGCAGCACGGTCTGATCTCGTGGTAAACTTTAATTTATGTAAAATGGCGTATAATGCGCCGTATCGATGCATGTACATTAAGATTTACAACTGTAATTAAACCTTAATGAATTCGGTTTCTTTACCTCGTTAAATTACTGCTCACGTCTCATGTACCTACAGAGTATGTGAGGTGTTCATTGTCTTAGGCTCGAATTATATGCGTCCGCGCGACCGAGCGGTTTGGCCGCAGATTCCAGCGCCCGCGGCCAAGTCGCTTTTTGATTTATATTAAGCGGCCCGAGCGTCTCCGCTCTCCACACGTTCTCTAGAGTTTGAGGTGAATAAACGTGACGATACAATGAAAAAAATCGTTACCGATATCATTGCTTTGTTTTTAATATTAAAAAGAAGAAAAAACCAACGCCAACGTTCAACAGATTGTATCCCAATCAATTTCACATTAGATACCAAAGAAGAAGACTGTACGGAGATCGATTTTTCTCGTATTACCGAATGTCTGTCAACTCATTTGACGAGTTAGTTTTGGTACTGCGAGAAAATTCTATAAAGTTTCGAACTTATATTTCTTTAGAAGAAAAAGTAACAATCACATTAAGGTAATAAAATATTTATTAACTGATTCAAGTAAACAATAGCTGTAGCTACTTAAAAAATGGTTTGTGTAGAAGTGATTGTGTATATTGCAAAGAAAATCGATTAATTACTTGAAATAAATGTAATCCCAAATAGAAGGCTTTTCCTCTATTTTTTAAACGGTTGTTTGTATGGGTAGAATTTAGTAATTGAAATTTAACCCTCTTCCCGTTAACCGATTGATCTGAAATTTGGTATACGCCTTTGATTCTGATGACAATACAATTATCCATATTCAATATTATTGTAAATCCAATATGGCCGCCGCTACAAAATGGCGGACAACTTAGTTTTTTTTCAATCCCATCAATATGGGTATCAAATGAAAGAGCTTGTCATGTAGAATTCTGTGCACTATACAAAATCAAAATCGAAGATGGCCACTGCTACAAAATGGCGGACAACTTAGTTTCGTCCCGTTAACCGATTGATCTGAAATTTGGTATAGGTACGCCTTTGATTTTGTTGACAATACAATTACCCATATTCAATATTATTGTGAATCCAATATGGCCGCCGCTACAAAATGGCGGACAACTTACTTTTTCAATCCCACCAATATGGG
>LUGF01027817.1:886-17345 GCA_001625245.1 Calycopis cecrops | reverse complement strand
ACTTAAAAATAAAAAAGTAAAAAAAAAATTTTAAGTTAAACGGTTTTATATTGCAGATAAATGTACTAAAAGCTAAAAAATAATTTCATGGATACAGTCATGGATACCAATATGTAGACATTGTTATGTTTTCAAAATAAAGTAACGCGTAACCTACTCACTTTCTGGAAATATCTATAGTCACATATATTCCTAAAAATGCAATATAAATTTATGTAAACACCTATGACAAAAGATGTCATTTTTGAAATATACAAATTTTAAACATGCATTCAATCAAACTAAAATAAAATCGTGGGGCACGTCCAATATTTACAATCGAAAGACATGGCATGTGACTTCACCCACCTAGTGCTAAGTAGCAAGTGTCGTCTATGAATGGGGGTGACGAACGAAAGTATATCAATCACAAACTGAAACCAAAACATGAACTCATTTGCATGAGCCATTTGACGGGTTTTGTCTTGTACAATCTTCACTACCCTTAAAACTATCAAAGATTATTTTAAAGTTATCATTTCATTATTCAATGAATATGATAAGAGTTAATCCCAAGGTCATCCAAAATTCATTTAAAGTGGACGTGCCCCGCGATTTTATTTTAGTTTCATTCATTGCATGTTTAAAATTTGTATATTTCAAAAATGACATCTTTTGTCATAGGTAAACACTAGTAGTAGGTAAATTTATATTGCATTTTTAGGAATATATGTGACTATAGATATTTCCAGAAAGTGAGTAGGTTACGCGTTACTTTATTTTGAAAACATAACAATGTATACATATTGGTATCCATGACTGTATCCATGAAATTATTTTTTAGCTTTTAGTACATTTATCTGCAATATAAAACCGTTTAACTTAAAAATTTTTTTTTACTTTTTTATTGAATAAATAATTCCGTATCAAACATGGTCACTTTATTGTAAGAGCGCCCCGTCCGCTTCAAATGCACCGATACAAATGAACACGTTGAAACTTGTACGTGCGCGGCCGGAGCGGCCGGACCGCGCGACTGCGCCGCTCGAAGCCGCGGCTGCGCCGCTAAATCATTGCATACAATTGCTTGTGATTTCGTGGTGTAGCGGCCGGACCACTCGGTCGCGCGGACGCATATAATTCGAGCCTTATTATTTTGTAGAGGCCAATCATCAAGAGACTTTGTTTATGCGGATATTTTGTACCTACGGGGGGACACAAACTAGCATTCATTAGAATTGTAGACAATGTTAATAAAAAAAAATAGATAAAGGCAAAATGTATTGTCCTTCGTAGTCCTCATCCTCGTGATGGACCCGTCATGTATTATTATCAATAAACAACAGTCAACTGAAGTTTGAACTAATAATTTTGAGATAACAAATTTCACTTAAAAAGTATAGGTTTCGAAATTACCTACTACTACTAGTAGTCGAATTAATTTACAACTTTTCTAGTTCGCGATGCACCTACCTACTGGCACAGATTAATAAACCTAACAGATACTTCACTCCCATACAAAAGTGCAAATACCTACCGCTATAATTACCTACAAAATCTCGCTCATGTTCGCAACGAAGAAAAATGCACCTTATTAACGCGCAATTAGAGATGCAGATTGTATAGCTTACGTGCAAACGCGTCATAGAACGATAACGATAGGGTTGGTAGTAACATGATTTTAATAATAAAACAAATTGTATTGTGAAATACCTATTAATAATTTTTATTCGTGAATTAGTGTAACAGATGTATATTGTATACATATTATTCAGTGTGAATATAAAGTTGTTTTTAGATGGAATAATCCATAGTACAAATAAAAACGGATAAATACATTGTAAAGGTAACTATAGAAAAGTTTAAAGTGTTGTTTTATTGTACTTTTTTTGGCTCCGGCTGATCGTTTGTCTCCTATAGGCACTATAAAAAATGCAACGAGATAGGAACTAGAAAAAATAAGCACCTAAGTACGTAGTACCTACATAATGTTTATGTATACAATGTTTTATGATTCCGTACCTAAATAGTAAAAATGGGACCCTATTACTAAGCCTCCGCTGTATGTCTGTCACTAGACTAAATCATAAAAACAAGTCATAAACCGTGATAGCTAGGACGCAGAAATTTTCACAGAATAAATAACAATTAAATAAAAATTAAGTAAATATCAATCATGGGCTTCCATACAACAAAAGAAATTTTAAAGCATTCTTTACTCGATATTAATAAACAGGTAGAAACTTGAATATGTATTTAAAAAGTAAGTATTTGGAAATATATTACGTACACCTAATAATAAATGGGTACCTAATACATCAAAAACACAATCATACAGTGCACAATATATGAACGCGCGAGCGTGCGACGGCCCTGTGTCGCCGATATCTTCGAAGATAGTCGAATCGGTAGGTATAAAACGCGTGACCTCGAGCGAGTGACGGACGCCTGCTACTGGTTTAGTGGCTAAGCTTAACAGCGGCACTAGGAATACGCTGATAAGGCACCAAAATCTAATATATAAAATTCTCGTGTCACAGTTTTCGTTGCCATACTCCTCCGAAACGGCTTGACCGATTCTCATGAAATTTTGTGGGCATATTGAGTAGGTCTAAGAATCGGCCAACATCTATTTTTCATCCAGATATTCCCACGGGATTGAAAGTTACGCGGGTGAAACCGCGGGGCAGAGCTAGTAAATATATAAAGACAAGAAGTTTATAAAATTACACGACATCTATAATAAAGCAAAATTTTTATAACAATTATTTATCTTTCATAAATTTGCAAAGTTCTAAAGGTTTTTATCTCTCAAGAGAATATGTGTATTAGCCCAGTTGCTAGAGGCAAATGAGGCTTAAAATTTACTGTAATTAGTAGAGATGGGTCGTTGACGGTTTTTCCGTCAACGTAACGTTAACGTTGATTTCCGTTCGTCAACTAGTTGATCAACTAGTTAAATTCGGTCAACTAGTTAACGTCCTACGTCTGTGAATTGTGAAACTAAAAAAAAAAAAAAAAAAAAAAAAAAAAAAAAAAATAAAAATTAAAAAAAAAAAAAAAAAAAAAAAAAAAAAAAAGAGAAATGATTTAAATTTTAAAAGAACATTTCACTCTAGATGATATTTCCTTCATACTTTTTTTCAGGCTTAGGACTGACTGAATAAAAATGGCTTTAAAACCTTTTCTACTCAGGCGTATTTAAAAAAATCATCTGATTCTATGTACTTACAACACGTTCGTTGATTCAACGTTGAATTCAACCAGTTGATTCAACGAAAGAGTCTCGTTCGTTGAATCAACTAGTTGAATTCAACGTTGAATCAACTAGTTGACGCGGTCGTTGAATCAACTAGTTGACGCGGTCGTTGAATCAACTAGTTGACACGGTCGTTGAATTCAACTAGTTGATTTGTAAACGGTTAACGTTGAATACGTTGACGGGCGATCAACCGTTGATTTAACTAGTTCGTTGATTCAACGACCATCTCTAGTAATTAGGTCCAGCAAATTATGCGCAAAAATGGGTTGGTCTGTTCACACACAATGAGAGAAAATTTAGTGTGTCATTTTTGGAGTTGCGGAAGACTGTAAAAAAATGGTTTTATAGGTAAAAAACAGTTTTTTTAAGATAACTAAAAAACAACAAACAATATCGATTTAAAATTTTTATCCTTTTAAAATGATCATAATGTGGTCATTTTGCGACCTTAAACTTTAAAATCGGTCAACAAATTGTTTAAATAATTGCAAAAAACCATCAAAAACACGCAAGTTTTTAAATATTTTTATTTTTTTTATAAAATTCTTGTACGCTTGTAACTGTGCATAAATATTTCTTTCAACAACTTACACGTACCATAATTTTTTTTTGAAAATTTTTTACAACTTTTTGAGTTATTGACAATAAACGCTAAAAAAAAAAAGTAAAGTAAAAATTTATAACCTTCCCGTAGTTGTAGTCGTCTTATGGGTGCTTATTTTTTGCCTCTTGACTTATATTTTATTAATATGAAAAGTATTGTTCCAATTTCGATCGCTATCGTCTTTAAAATGGCCTCCGAAAAATGGCCCATTTTCGGTCCGCACGTTTTCGCATTTTGCCAAGGGTCAATTTTTCGTATCGATGTGAGAATTTATATTTGAGTTCCGACGATTTTTAAACTATTTAAAAAAAAAATTAAAGCTTTATCTCTATTGGGGGCGAAGATATTTATTTTTTTTTTATAAAAATCATAATTTGTTTAATTATGAATATTAAGGATCGAAACTCAGGCTACCTCTAGTACGATACTTATACTCTGCTATAAAAAGATTATTCACCAAAAAAGTGTTTCCAGCAGTTGTTAATTAGCACATTTATTTATTCGAATTGTTCAGTTAATTTGTTATAAGCAATTTCCAAAAAAAAACTCTTTTTTTTCCTATAATTAAAAATACGCATTGTTTGTTGTCTTTTAGTTTCCTCTAGCATCTGGGCTATAGTACGATACTTATTTACTCTTACTTATTACTCTGCTATAAAAATATTATTCACCAGAAAAAGTGTTTCCAGAAATTGTTAATTGATGTTTGTGACGTCATCACTGAAAGTTTCAAATCGGCTCGCGGCCGAAAATTCTTCATATCTCACTCAAATTTAGGTCTTTTTTGACCATTTTTTTTTTAATCTGGGGTAGCGCGCGAAAATAATAACAACTAGCACATTTATTTATTCGAATTGTTCAATGATTTATTTATAAACAGTTTACAAAAAAAATGTCTCTTTTTTTGACTATAATGAAAAATACACATTTTTTTTCTTTTTTGGACCAATACTTTTCATATTCATAAAATATAAGCCAATACGCAAAAATAAACACCAATAAGACATATCTACAACCACGGGAAGGTTATAAATTTTTACTTTACTTTTTTTTTAGCGTTTATTGTCAATAACTCAAAAAGTTGTAAAAATTTTTCAAAAAAAAAAATATGGTACGTGTAAGTTGTTAAAAGGAATATTTATGCACAGTTACAAGCGTACAAAAACATTATAAAAAAAAATAAAAATGTTTAAAAACTTGCGTGTTTTTGATGGTTTTTTGCAATTATTTAAACAATTTGTTGACCGATTTTGAAGTTTAAGGTCGCAAAATGACCACATCATAATCACTTTAAAAGGATAAAAATTTTAAATCGATTTTGTTTGTTGTTTTTTAGTTATCTTAAAAAAACTGTTTTTTACCTATAAAACCATTTTTTAAACAGTCTTCCGCAACTCCAAAAATGACACACAAAATTTTCTCTCATTGTGTGTGAACAGACCAACCCATTTTTGCGCATAATTTGCTGGACCTAATTACAGTAAATCATTTTCCTCTAGCAGCTGGGCTATATGGGATTAACTAGTCTCTGACAATACTTATGTCGAAAGTCGAAACAAGATTCAGTTTCCAATTAAGTCCAAATGATGAGAGCAACGAGGGTCTGATGAAGTTAGGGCGACGGATGCAATGAAATTCGATTCGATCCCTACTCTCGGGTCGTTAGATCAATATCCCCACCGTCACGGTGGTAGCACGGTAATACATTTGTTCGTAGTCCCTTTAGATATCTGTCCTTTTAGATCTCTATAATTAGCTATCATATGGGCAAATCATATACAATCTTTGAGTATTTAACTACCCGGGGAGGCCGCCCACTGGCGTTTACCTCTGCCAGAGGTAAAAAGAGCATCCATTTCGGGGACACTATGAGCCACATTAATTGTAAGCCAGTGTGAGGTGTTGTTAAAATGATTAAATTTTAATACTAATAATATTATTTTAATGTAAATTTATGTAATTTAATATATTTTGATATGTAAATTGCAATTAATTGTTATAATTTTAATTGAAATAATTACTAATAAATTAGCGTAAGGATTACTAACAATTATGGTACATCTGAAATAAAAAAATATTTTTATTATTTTTGTTTGCGTGTATTATAATATAGCCGAATCGCATTACCAAGTGTTTAGCGAATAGCGTATTTTGATCAATATATTTAATTGTCTAAGAATATAGGCGTTAAAAGTTTTAGTTTATTTACTTTAACTAATGTCCGATTTACACGTATTAAGTAGTTAAGTAGTTAACTAAATTTTAACTAAATTTTAAGTAAGTACTTAATTGCATGTAAACAGATAATTTAGTTGCAACTTGCAACTAAATTATCTGTTACGTGTAAATCGGGCATAAAAACTAAATACATCTAATATATAAAATTCTCGTGTCACAGTTTTCGTTGCCATACTTCTCCGAAACGGCTTGACCGATTCTCATGAAATTTTGTGAGCATATTGAGTAGGTCTGAGAATCGGCCAACATCTATTTTTCATCCCGATATTCCCACGGGATCGAAAGTTACGAGGGTGAAACCGCGGGGCGCAGCTAGTAAATATATAAGACTCTTAAATGTTCTATAATATATTTTGTATTGTAAGCTATTATACCTGCCGCAATATACCCACACGAGTAAGACTAATTATTCGTCTGTCCGTCATGTTAAAAGCCGCCACTTTAGTCAGTTCAATAATGTCAGATTTCGATAACATCAGGGACATAATTAAATTATTATTAGCCGTTAAACTCCAGCGACTGCGCCATTATCAGTCCCCATGAGTCCACTGACGAATATCCCTTTTCGACATCTGTAGCATACTTATGTAGTAGTTATTCAAAATATTACTTACTCTGGAATCTGAAGCTGATAATCCACTCGCAATCGCATTGATGGGTCTCCATATATCCGGCGTCCCTATTAAGCCGTTTCTGAGGTCGTTTTGAAACAATTTGGAGTCGAAATTCCACGTGGCAGCTCCTAAAGTTCGTCGTTTCTCCAAAGCCGACTTTTGACTCGCGGCCTCCGCTTTCGTGGATTTAAAACTAAACGTCTTATCAAATATACTGGTCTTTTGTTTGGGCTCTTCTTCTGTGATTTGTTTTGACGTTCTCGTTTCTTTAGCGCTCTTTCTCCTGTCGATCTCCTGTTTGGGAGCTTCTAGTATAGCGTACAAAGTTAAGGACAGGAAATGTCCCGCGACTAGACTCTGTAGATCCGTTTTATCCGACTGTTTCTTCGGGTCTTTGAGTTTTAATTGAAATTTGAAGTCCTCGTTCCAAACGGGCCACGAACTCTCTTGCAGTGTACTCTCGTACTTGTTGTCCCCGGGAAATACTTTGATCTGAAAATAGAAAAAATAATACAACATTAGTCACATTTTATCGAGAACCATAAATACACATAACATATTAGGTACAATTTATAATGCTACACGTTCAAATAATTATAATATTGTTATATATTTATACATTTCAAATCATGGAAGATAATATAATAATAAATCTAAAACTGTATATCAATGAGGATCTTTACAAGTAATGCGCATAAGTTTAAGAATATCTCTATATTTATAAACATTTATAATTGTTTTACATCCAAGCCCTCGAGTTATTTGAATATTTGAAATTACATCTTTTAATATTCGTTTATAATAATTATTATAAGCATAACATTGTTGTTTTAAATGCTCTTAGGAGTTACTACACTTTTATCCATTCTCGCCAAAAAGAAGGCAGAAACTGCGTTTGTCAACTATATGCCATTAAGCCCTATATTTTTAGTGTGCACATATTCTAACTTATTATAACAGTTCTAACATGTAAATAACTTAGAAACTAATGTAAAATCGTGATAATAAAAATGTAGTTTAGGAACATAAAACCTAAATTAAAAGTGTTCATGCAAGGTTACCCTTGATTTCCATTAGACAAACAATTATGTATGCATTTTTGTTCTTTAACAACCGTGTCTAAACATGGTTGATAAAGAACATAACAAAATATTGAATCATTTATAATTGCCAGCGTTTTTAATAAAGAGACCAACGGACCACGTAGCAAGAGGTAGTGCCATGCTGCATGCATGTTATGTAGCCTAATTGGGCCGGCACGACCGGGGAGGTACCTCTCGCTTAGACAAAACCGACGTACCATTAAAAGAAAAAAAAACTATTAAACTGTTGCAGATGTTAAGCGACATAGCTTTGACTCAGATCTTGGCCAGTCCTCAATTCTGGAAACGCGATTAGTAAAGCCGACCCCAATTAATAATAGGTAAAAAGAAAAGTAAAACAAAAAGCACTGGCATTTCAAACCAAAATATATTTAAAAGAGCTTTTATCTACACGAACGTGAAAAAGTAAAGACTTTTTCACCTGCCAGTACGCGCTCGTGACGTGAACGTATCTGTGGCCACACTGGGATTAATTTCCTCGTCGTAGTTACATCGAGCTAATGAGTGTTTGGTTACAGCTTGCTACACGTAGATCGTATACTTATTTATTGTAGTATACGTACACCGCACGCATAAATTATCCTATTGGAAGTTGGAACCTTACATTTTCGAGATAAATAGTAATTATTATGACATTTCAGAATTCAGATTGAAAGGATTTTTGTACTATACACAAATTAAGTTATTATTTATTTATTTAAAAGGCGAAGTGTTTATTATATTATGTATAATATATCGGTGCCTTTTATCTAGTATCCATTGAGTAGTTATTGTGTAAAATATAACAAACATGCATACAAACTAGCATTTATAATATTAGTGGGATTTACCTCCTCTCCACACCCAGAAGAAGACAAAAATATGGTTATTTTTATGCAAATATGACACTAAAGACTGAAGAGTTTCTTAATTAATTAACTCAATAAAACTTTTTAGGATAAGGTAGTGCCACACTGCATGCTTGCATGCAGCCGAATTGGGCCAGCACGACCTCTCGCTTACATGAGACCGGCGTAAGGTAACAGCTGTGCTACAGCGTGCGTTTCGTGCAGTGTGTAAGTAGCCGGTGTCCCATGGAGGTGGGAGGAGAAAGGAAGGCAGCCCATCTGGATAGCCTCTACATGTCTGTGAGCATCCGTAGTCATGAAAATGGCTCCCAATGCGTGTGCCCATTATATCATAAAAAAAATATGATTAGACTAAGAATTTATACGTGGTACATCTACATACTTGTATACTAATTATATTAGGCGGAAAGGTTCTTTGTTTATTTGTATTGTATAAGCTAGAATGCTACTGGACCGATTTTAACCATTGCTATGTGATTATTGTTAAGTGACATAGTTACATGTTATTTGAACTTACTAGGAAAATTTGTCCTTAGTAAAACGTGTCAAATAGTTTTCGTATATTTACGCGAATGTTGCTCATGATTAAGATTCTTTAAACGGATTCTATCGCGTTTGATATGAAATATCCACTTGCAGAATATGACAGAACCTCCGCAATGAACGAGTCTATCAATTCGTTAGTCCTCTGATGTATACTGAAAATATAATGATATATGCAGAGAGATAAAATAGTAGATAAAATATAAACGAATAAATAAATAAATGAATAAATAAATTCTCTATCTAAACTCATTGCGGAGGTTCTGTCATATTCTGCAAGTGGATATTTTATATCAAATGCGATAGAATCCATTTAAAGAATCTTAATCATCAAAAACGTGTCAAAATTAAAAATAATTCGGTACATTTATTCGGTTATGAGTTGACGCAATTGATACATTTATTCTGTTATGAGTTGACGTAATTGATGAGTATGATGAAACTGTAGCTGCATGAGTGAGTAATTACCAAGTGCTATAATTGCCTTATAAAATGTAAAGTGTAGTCACACTTCATAATTCTCTGAACTTCATAGCGAACTAAACGGTTCTATGTTAACTAGATTGTGTTATTTTTAGGGCTACAAAAAGTTGTTGCGTCGGTATTGGAGTTTTTTTTTAAAGCACTGCAGTCGACGCTCATTGACGTTGGTGGTCATTAAAAGACACTCGTTGGCCCTCTACACTATAAAAAATCTAAACTTCCATCACTTATTCATTAAGAAACAAACTAGAAATACTGTTTTTTTTAATAGCGTTTAAATAAGTGTTAAGTAAACGTGCCAGCGATACTTCCTCATTTAAAATTAACTACGATGGGTCAGATAAGGTTGCCAGATGGGCGGGTCTTGCCGGAATCGTCCCGACATTCTGTGTGATGTCCCGACTCCCGAAAAAAGATACAATGTCCGAAGTGTCCCGATAAAACAGATATTTAAAAGAAATAGGGTCAAGCCACCATTTTCAGCCATAAAATAAAATTTTGAAATTCAAACCTCATAAAGTAACAGTAGAGTAGCACGTTTATTTTCTGCCTTAACTAATATCGAAAAATTGGCGTAAATTATGGATATTAACATAATTATTATGTTTTAGACGTTTTAGCCTTCCCATCTGCCTAACCTAAGATGCTACACCTATCTTCCTGTGAAAGGAAACCGATCTGTCAGCTGAAGTTCCAAACATCCACATTAGACAATGGAGTTCACAGAAACGTCGCCAAGCGCGATAAGCGTATCGTCACTCGTTCATTAGTTGCTTATCACAACATTATCTGTAGACCTATTCACTATTTTATCACTGCTTCTTCGTTACGTAAGCGTTTAGAAGTAATTCATGAGAAATGTATCTTAAAATAATTCTTATCCGCGCAAAAATGTTCCTGTTTTATACGATTGTGCCTGTCTATTTTTCATGTTATGTAATTGTTATGCGTTTTCTAGCGCACTTCTATACCTGCTACGGTTAGTTTTTAGATTATAAGCAAACCTTAGGTTGTCAAAGTTATTTGAATTTTTTGATTGAACTGATAAATTGAATTGAACTGATGAAAGATAATGTTTTTCGGGAGTATTTCATACGCTAAAATTCGTTTGTAGCAAGGAATATACAAATGTGTGTACACCTGCCGGTGGCCCATGGAGGTGGGAGGAGGGGGGAGGGCAGCGCATCTGTATAGCCTCTATGCGGATGTTTGTGGGCGTCGGTAGTCATGAAAATGGCTCCGGCTGCTCCTTTGCCCTACTAATTCGTAAAAAAAAAAAAGACCTTTCTATATTCCCAGCTACATATGTCTTGACGAATTATCACGTAGCAAGGAATATAGATATATACATAACCTTTCTATATTCCCAGCTATAAACTGCTTGACGAATTATAATGTAGCAGGGAATATAGAAAAATACATTATCTTTCTATATTTAAGTAAACTAACTTAACTTTCGGTTACCGCGGACGTTCATTGACGCTTCAAAAACACGCAGCGAACACGTGGTCGGTACCGAGAGATTCAGTAAACTTAAAAAATAAACATATTTTAACATATAAAAATATGTTTCTACATCTTAATAATGCGTGTGACACTGGATGCATTAAAATCTATTTTAACCAATTGATTTTCCTTAAATTAATATTATGTATATTATTCATTTGATCTTCTACCAATAAATCTTTGTACTTAATAAATATAAAAATTGAAATCAAACCAGAGATAATGCCGTCCGTTATTCTTAAATTTGCATCCGACAATTAAGCTGGATGTTACCAACTATTCACAATCGAGGGATAATTTATACAATTAAATCGGATACCAGACGTAAAAACTCACAGCTTTTAGATGCAGAAAAATCTTTCTACATAATTTCATGAAAGATGCATAAATCTATTCATATAAAACGGATATTTTAAATTCTATAAATGTAGGACAAGAAATAATTATTCCCCTTGTTCCATTGCACTGTCGAATGGAGCCGGCACGACCGGGTAAGAAAGTAATGCGATAAAAAACCTTTTACCCCTTCACGATATTTCACACTTCATACACTAAAATCCGTTTAGCCTTTAAAAGAAAAGTAAATACATTTACGCATACATACATATTCTTTCTTGCGTAGTCGGGTAAAAAAGATTTCAGCATTGAGACAGTAAATATTATTAATTCATGGTTCACTTCCTAGTTCCGATTGTTCAACATCAAGTGAGATTTTTCCTCTTTCTCTTTGATCCAAAATAAAGATACACTAGCCCCATATCATTGCTGGTAATTTGCGGAGATAATTTTTTTGTTATTTTTTTTTATTAGTAGGTATAGGGGTCAAACTTGTAGTCGGTGCCATCTTTGTAACTAATGACACCCACAGATATATAGATATATAGATATCCACATACAGATCATACAAATACTACGCCCTCCTTCCTCTTCCCCTTCCATGGACCACCGACTACTTACACACCACACGAAACGCAACAGCACAGCTGTCGCTTTACGCCGTATCGTACCTCCCCGGTCGTGCCGGCCCAATACAGCTACATGCAAGCATAGTGTGGCGCTACATGTAACGCTTAAAGCGCCTTCACACTAGCGTCTGTTCAGTGTAGGCGTTCGATGAACCATCGCAGACGCTGCGACAACGTGACACGTGCATCGCGTTGTCGCCTGTTTTTTTTTGTTTTTGTTTTAATTGTGTGACTGCGCCGCGCTAACGCAGCGTACAATTAACTGTAGAGGAAAAGTTGCGACAACGCGAAACGCGCGTTACTTTGTCGCAGTGTAATGTTGTCGCATACGTTCATCGAACGCCTACGCTAAACTAACGCTAGTGTGAAAGCGCTCTTAGCATAAAACTTTATGAAAACATAGTGTAAAACAACTATAAATGCCAGATCGTTTCTGGGATAGGCAGAGAACAGTCAAGTGCCATAAGAAACATAATATTAATATGGTGTATGCTGTTATAACATACTTCAGTCTAGTGGGGATGGCTAAATAACTAATCACCATGATTGATCACATTACGACGGGGGCTGCTAGCGGACTCAGAGGATCGATCATCTTGGAGTTCCGCTGTGTCCGCTGTTCTACGTCGGAAATAACAAACAAAACTCAAGACGAATAATTAATCATCCAAAAAACAAATGAAAGTAATAAAACCGGCGAAGTGCGAGTCGTACTCCCGCACAAAGGGTTCCGTACCATCATTATCAACATAGGCCGTTGCCTGGCAACCGTGTAACTGTTACTGTTGTTAATATTGAGCAAAAACACGAAAAAAAACACGTCTATTGTATCTGTTTAATGTCTCCATTAATTTTTAGTATTTGTTGTTATAGCGGTAACGGAAATACATATTTTTGTGAAAATTTGTGTCATCATCATCAATCATCTTTGTGCGTGTGACAGACAGACAGACAGCGGATGCTCAGTAATGGGGTTCTGTTTTTACCTTTTAGGTACGGGACCTTAAAAACGGCTAAGAAATAAAATAAAAATTCACCTCAATACCACAATTAAATTACGTTATACCTACGAGAGTCGAGACCTTTAGAATATTTATTTTGCAACCGGAAAAAAATATTTTTTACGTGAAATCAGGGTTCGAAAATATCCGATATTTATTATAAATATCAAAATATCGGATATTTACGATATATATCCGATATATATCAAGTTGGATATATATCCATTTTGTATGTAAGCTTAGATCATAAAAGTCATGTTGTAGTTTTGTAGTATAATTTATGTACATTTATTATTTACATATATATAAATTATTAAAAAAAAACAAATGTTTTTAATGGTTTATTTGTATAAGCAAGTACTTAAAATCAGACAAATGAAATTTGATTTCACATAAATCTTCTAGATCAGGCAAAACCAACTAAAATAAGCCAAATCACTTAGTACACTAGGTAACAAAACAAAAAAAAATACAAATTATAACTCTAGAATATAATCAAATCAGTCGTTTAGTTAGTAATCAGTCATATGTAATAAAATGTTAATTATCAAATAAAATAAATAAATAGTAGTTTATGCAACTGTCATATAATGAAGGGTATTAAAACACGAGTGTGATTTTTTGAAACGAGCGAACGCGAGTTTCAAAATAGTAACACGAGTGTTTTAATACCCGTGATATATGCAGTTGCATACACTACTTTATCTTCACTAATGCAATTAATCAATTAATTAAACATTGCGAAACATTAAATTCAAGCGTACATGTATTGTCGAACTGGACGCCATTAAAATCTAACCAATGAGAGCGCAGTGCCCGCGCGCGCAGGGCCAATCAGGAGCGAGCGCGCGCTGTTAAGGATTTTGACATAAGGCTCTCTCACCACTCACTCTCTCTCTCTCTCGCTCTCACACAGTGTTATAATGAGATTTTACGATATCGATTTGGATAATAAAACATCATGTCAAATTGCTTAAATTGAGTTTTTTGTTGTCTGAGCTATAATAGTAGTTATTATAAATCAAGTATTGAAAACATAAGTAGAATGTTACAACAATAGTGTAGATAAAATATAATATTTATCAAATAATCAACTTAAAAACATAAATATAAAACCTTTTTATAAATAATTCTAATTCTAATCAGTCAAAAATCAAAACAAAAAAAAATACAAATTACAACTCTAGAATATAATCAAATCAGTCTTTTAGTTATTAATCAATCATATGTAATAAAATGTTAATTATCAATTAAAAAAAATGAAAATAAAATATTTATCAAATAATCAACTTAAAAACATAAAACCTTTTTATAAATAATTCTAATTCTAATCAGTCAATAATCACTTACTACACTAGGTATCAAAACAAAAAAAAATACAAATTACAACTCTAGAATATAATCAAATCAGTCTTTTTTTACATTTTATTACGAATGACGGATTAATAACTATTAATCCGTCATTCGTAATAAAATGTTAATTATCAAATAAAATAAATAAAAATAATTCCATATTCATAATTGTCTTTGATTTGACCGCAGGGAAGATAAAGGAAGGTCATCTTCCGATTCTGAATCAGCTCTGGATACATTCTGAATAATTTCAGCCGCTACATCATCAGATTGAGTAAAATCATTGTGTGTCATCATCGGGTCGGATATCCAATCTATGTTTTCTTTCTTGGCTGGACAGCTCTTGAGGCGTTTGAGCATATACACCAATTTATTGGTTTTATCAATGCCTAAACGGTTCCTCAACTTCGACTGTACCAAGCCAAAAGTTAAAAAAATTCTTTCAAGGCCCGCTGTTGAAGCAACAGCTGTCAGAAGTTGCTCACACATACTTAGGAACTTTGTTTTGTGTTGCCATTGCTGCCATTGATCATCTTCGGTATTTAAGTCTAGGAGCTTCCACCAATCCAGCGGAGGGGTTGTTTGAAATTGGGTCCCAAAAAGATATTGTGGGAAAATTACCGATTATGTCATTACCGATGTTACCATGGCCATAAATTCTATATCTAGTTCAGCAAATGCTATATTACGCTGTTCTGGCGTCAAATGTTTGCCTGCAAACCGTTGGTCTACAATACTTGCTAAGGTAGTGCGGTGCACCTAAGGCCATATCGCGCCTTTTGTTGAAAGCAGACTTTACTTGGAGTCGGTTGACTTGATAAATCTTTCTCTAAATTATTCCAAATTTCGACAGCTACTGAAATCGTCGTGCCATCTCGTTGGGAGCGATCTAAAGCTTTTGCGATGGGATCCAGTCTTGCCAGCAAATCTAATGAATTTTTAGCTATTTGAATATCGTTGACAATTCGGTAAATTCGCATTTCTATTCTATTTCGCAAATCTAAATGGCGTTGGAGTAGAAAAACACCGAAAAATAATTATAAAATCTTGATATATATCACAAAAAATTCATTGGATATATATCGGATATATATCGGATATATATCATGATATATATCCATTGATATATATCCTTCGAACCCTGCGTGAAATACAAAGAAAACTAATTTTACAAGCTAATCTAATTGCACAGTGATATTAGTTTCATAGCTTGGTGTTATTAACGACGTTTCGGTTTAGTTATCTACACTAATAATGTAAAGCTGAAGAGTTTGTTGTTTGTTTGTTTGTTTGAACGCGTTAATCTCTGGAACTACTGGTCCGATTTGAAAAACTCTTTCAGTATTAGTTAGTCCATTTAGCGAGGAAGGCTATAGACTACTCTCTAATCGACTGCGACAAAAAACGGATTCACGTAAAAGAAGTTGCGGGCGTCCGCTAGTAGGTGATATTCGTTAATTTTAACCATCATAGGTATTTTATACCCTAAATCGATATCAACAAACAAGCCTTTGTCTACCCATAAAAATAATAGATAAATTAGCTATTACAAACATTCTCATGTCGTTAAGTACAGAGGTTCGACGCTCCAGGCGAGTTCACCTCTCATATCGATGAAGCTGCACTGACCTTCAGTCCTCAGCGTATTATCTATCTATAAAAAAAAAAAAAATTCTCATGTCGGGATGCCGCCCATCTTCGGGAGAGTGGGGGAGGGGTTTGGTTCCCCTTGGACCCCAAACCTTGTCTCGTCGCCCGACCAGCACTCTTACCAGTCCGAAGAAGCTGTACTAACTACTGTTTAGTAAGAGGTAGTGCCACACTGCATGCTTGCATGCAGTCGAATTCGGCCGGCACGATCGGGGAGGTACCTCTCGCTTACACGAGACCGGCGTAAAGTGACAGCTGTGCTGTCGCGTTTCGTGCGGTGTGTAAGTAGCCGGTGGCCCATGGAGGTGGG
>LUGF01027783.1:240491-258860 GCA_001625245.1 Calycopis cecrops | reverse complement strand
GTCGTTACATTCTAGAATCGCCTGTTTTTTGTATTGTGAGCTGCTATTGTGACAACTTCTAAGTTATTTCTTCAGATCATAATTCCCTAGCATGAAGACTTCAAACCGCATTCCTTCTATGCCGCAGCTGAATGCACTTAACAACCACTTATTAACCATTAAACAAGTGATTAATTTAAAAAATAGATTTCAAAAAGTACCTATACAATAAATTTAATTTAAAATTTTTGAATAGCAATGGTTAAGGTTGCGATATATTATTTTTATGGATGCATGGGTTGAGATGTGAAGCCTTTTTGTCTCACAATCACTCGTACATTTAATATTAAAAAAAAAATAAATATTTTTTGCAATAATTTGTCCTTGTTGAATTTGAAATCTGATTCAACTGACTTCATGAATCAGAAGACTGTCCGGCTGCCATACTTAAGTAGGTATATTTATTTAATAATTTTAATATTTGTCAATAAATTTATCATTAACACTCATGTGTGAGGGCCCACACATGAGTGTTAATGATAAATTTAAATTATAAGGCTATTTTCCAAGTTTTCAAAAACCAGTCCAGAATGTTTATCTGTGATCAAGGAACTTATACAATTTTTTATTTTTAATTCTGATAAGTATTTATCGCAAATTTTCGAAAGGCAGTGACAGTGAATATTAGCAAGTGCGTTCCAAAAATCACTGCTAGTACTATTCTGAACTTTTCTCTGTCTACGATTCTGAACTTTTACAGTTGACAAAGCCATAAGTTGAGCTAAAAAGTTGACAAGTTGTTAGTACTATGAATAAATGAATGAATGTATGAATGAAATATACTTTATTGTGTTACATTTATTATAAAGTGATTAACTGGTACTCAGTGGGCACTAACCAGTAGATTTCGGAAAGCAGCCTCCATGGTTTGTGTCAACGTTTGACAGGTTACCACTGTTCCCATATGGCTGACGCACGTGTTACGTCATCGTAAATTTTCGTCGTTTCGTGTCACGTGAATTAATAAAAAATAAATATTTTAAAATTGATTTTAAAATAAAGTATTGGCTTAAAACGTAATGACTTAAAAATCAAATTAGTTAAATATTCAATTCAATAAGCTTTTATTTAGCTTTTAAATAGCCTATTTATCAATTTTTGTTGTCGTTATTGAAGACCGGCCAAATTTTCAGATTCTGTTCAAAATTAATAATAATACATTCGATTTATCAAATAAAAACATAATTAAATAAAGTATATATTTTATTCTAAGCTAAAAACATAACTCCCGGTCACGCAGCGCAGCGGCAGTTTATATGACCTGTAGCGGTGCCGGCGACCGCGACTTTGAAAAAGTCGATTTCAAATATTTGAATACCCTTTAGGAAAGACTATTTTATTGTATCTTACAGAAATAAATAATCTAATTAAACTGTTTTAAGCACGCCATGAATGAAAAATTTAGTAACAGGGCCACATGCACTACCGGACCCTAGTACAAAGGTTTTCGTTAACGAACTACAGACATGCCCGCGCAGTTAGGCTACAATGCGGCAAAGACGATAGCTTATTATGTTGATTGTTATCACCGATGATATTCTAATGTTATTATTTCATTCAATAATGATGAGTCTATGACGGTACATATTTACACAAATAAAAACAACATATTGTCTAAATTACGTAATTTATTTGTCCGTTACGCGGGCACGCTAACCACAAGCAAATAGCAATGGGACGATAGGGACGGTGACGTCAGGGGACTGGCTGACCTCGATGAAAAGGTCAGATTTATCCTTCTAGGGGGCTGTCTAGCTGCCTCTGAAGTCAGTACCTACTACATACAACTCATAAATAGAGTAATTGTGCAATGGTTTGGTCCCAATGCTCCAACAGAGCTCGCCACGCCGGTCGTCCTAATCCACACCGCCATCTGCTGATTCAGAGGGACAGGTGGCTCCCAACTGAGCTGCTCTTAGTCTGGCCTCTGTCCCCAAGCCTGTCCGATATGCTTTGTCCGGCATACAGCGCCGGATTAAGCTCTGGCGGGGCCCGGGCTGGGAGTAAAAAGGGGCCCCTAATGGGCACAAAAATGATCGTCATAATATAATATCATAAAAAGAATAGTATAATTATTTGTACTTTGAGTACCTACCAAAAAAATATTGCACATTCTTAATGCCCACAACTATACTGTATGTATTTTTATAAGTTTTCACGTATTCCTGAAGTATTTCAGCATTACATTACGGTAATTTGATATTATGTGATTGAAATTAAGTGATCTCGAGAAATAATTTTGGATTTCAGAAGCTTTAAACAAACAGCCTCAAGTAGATAGATACCTACTTATTCAACAAGTTGTCTTTGTTTATCAAAGTAAAGTAAAAAGTTAATAAAAAAATTTGCGCAGTAGTAATTTTGTGATGCCTTTTTGAAATTCAGAAAGTTACAAAATCGTCAACGGCTTTTGATACTACTGTATTTTGAGCAGCTTAGAACTTTTCCCTGCTAAGAAGCATTCCAAATTTTGGAAATTTTAGAGAATGGCGATAACGCAAAACCTCTAATAACGATCCCGATGATGATTTTCTCCGGGAGAAAAAGATCACGTCAACGCCATTTTAGTTACCGCGCACGAGCTATTAGGTATCGTTTTCAGAGTCGCGGGAAGAGGGAGCTGCCGATCCGTTTGACCATTATAATGACAGTTAAATTAGTTATTATAATCTCACTCATATCTGGGTGCATGTCTTTCAACCGAGATCCCCTTTCGACGCCAAGCTGCCCGACGAAAATCATAGCAATCAGAAGAAGCGGTATTGGACTTCTCTTCGTTTCCGCAGCAGTAATTCATGTCCGAATGGAACTCCCCAGAAGATGCTGCCATCTTGTCGTGGTTGGTGGGCTAGCATGGCTTGTCTCTATTATCCCTAAAGGTATGCAGGGCAAGGCTAGTTATACAGGACAAACTTGGAGGGAGAGGCCAGACTAAGAGCAGCTTGCCTCGGGGTACGGCCTCGTCCCTCTGAATCAGCAGAGGTGGCGTGGATTGGAATGAGTAGCGGGTCCGATTTGGACATTGGTTACAGGGGCCAAGGGTCAGGTTGGCAACCTGACACCATTGCATGGTTCCGACTGTTTGCGAACACATGCACTGCAATACGTCTGGCGCAATCGACTGTCTCTACAGAGTCTCGATCAAATGGGTGTTATAAATATTTATTAATTTAATACACTACACCTATTTGGTAATATTTTAATTTATTACATTACATTTAATTAATTACATTACATCATTACGCAACTCAATGTTTATATGAAAACTAGTTAATAAACTTACCGAATAATGATCATGTATTAAGTTAATAAGTTTGAATGATATTTATCAGCAACACAGCACTTTTTAATATATTTTTAATAGGTACTTCTAAACTAGTGAAATATTACGGACCCGCCTGCGAGTGCGTGCGCGGTGCGTGCGCGGCGATAATGGAGGGACTTTCTGCGTACGCGCTCACGGGCTATCGTATTATGAGAGAAAGAGAAGAGGTTTAATCCACACGCCACTTGTGACTATCTATAACAGTTGAGTCATATAACAATAGAATACATTATACAATAACTGTACATGTTGCTTGTTCGTGCATAGAGATACCATGCTAGGAGCACTGAAGACCCCCTCGACCTTCGACCACGGTGATGCAAAGAGGGATCTAAGGAGGGGACGCTCCGAGTGGGATTCCACAAGGCCCACCCTGGATGCGTCCATGGAAAAGGGGTCGCGGGAGAAAAGGTGTTTCGGTGTGCCGTTGCCGTGCACCCTGTCTCCCGCGACCGAACGGGGGCGCACCGTCAGATGCGTTGGAGGTGCGGCCGCATAGGAAGAGGAGATGCGGTGTGTCGTTGCAGTCCTCCCCGTCCTCTGCGGCCGTTTGATGGTTGGCCCCTGGGTGGCAATCGGGGTCAGCAAATGTCGGAGGTCCTCCACCCGTCCCTCTGAATTAGCAGATGGTGGCGTGGAATGGGACCAAAGGCGTGGCGTGCTCCGTAGGGGCATTGGGACCGGGAGTCAGGATGGGAATCTGACCCCATTGCACGGTTCCAACGTTAGAGTAGGGACTGTTCATAGGCAGCCGGACAGTCCCCAAGGAGGAGAAGTCTAGCCCTTTCACCGAGGCCAGCCTGTCGTTGGAGGGGCCCTGTTGCTTGTAGATCCGGGGCCCTCCAATTATAGCGGCAGGGGTTTAGTCGGTAGGGGCAATAGCCGAGCCCGACATTGAACCCGGGCTCCTGGATATCGTACGTAAAGGTATTCTCCTGCGTTACCAAAAAAAAGGAGCATTGAAGAGGATGTCACTAAACATTCGTCTGAGAATTTAAATTCACGACACACGGTAATACTACATTAATGACGACATTATACATTTTTAGGGTTCCGTATCTCGAAGAGAAAAATCCATAAAGGATCACATTGTTGTACGTTTGTCAATGCCTTTTTCTTTAAAAAAACGCGTGAAAGGATCAAGATGAAATGTATATCAAACTGAAATCTACTACTTCTTGAAGAAAAAAAAAATGTATCTCAACGCAAGTTAACAAATAACAGACTTTTATGCACACAATTTGTATGAAATTACTCATTTCTCTATACCTGAAGGGATCTAGAATTATGTAATTTGGCAACAATTAATATCATAACACACAGCACAAAGATAGGAAGACTGATTTCATTGAAAAAAATATTAACAACTTATAGCGGGTTATTTTTATAGCACCAGCTATACAGATATACTAACTAGCTAGCATCTTTTACAACAACATTTGTTCTACGACTTTTGATAATTCGCTGACAATTTTTTTTAATACAAAAATAAATTTTTTGCCCGAGCGTTATAAGTGCGCCATACGCCATAACCGCAAAAGAGGGAGTCCTACGTCCTAGTCTACGTCCAGCTATCCACATGCGCGGGCCGCGTGGATCCTTAAACTAGAATTTTTCCTTTTATTTTCAAATAGCTAATTAACAAATAAACAATTTGTTTAATGCAGCAAATCCTAAGCCTGATAAAGTGATAGAGTCACCATAGGGCATATTTATATAAAGATGCTGGAAAAACATTGCCCTTCGAAGACACAGTCGGGTAGAAATGAGGGCAACGGGTCTCTGTAGGAGGCTTATGTCCAGCAGGGGATGTCATCTGGCTGTTGATGACGAAGATGATGAAGACTCAGTTTATGTAGAACCTACCTGTTGAGGAAATGTTAAAGTCCCAATACACTTATTTGAACTGAACCTGGAATCGGATTCGGCAACATTTCAGCGTTTGATGATGTGTTACAGAATAAAAAGAGATAATTAATAATATATTATATCCTAATAATGGATGAGATATGCTGGCATCTTTGTCGAAGTCCTTATCAACCATAAAGTTCAAAGTAATGGTGACCTCCTAGAGTTTGTTTTCACGTTTCTTGGTTTTCCCTTTCTGCCCATTTGACGCAACTGTAAGAATATTGATAACATTTTATAAACATGACATATATTAATAAATGTTACTATTCATCTCGGCTTTTGCCACACCGCTATGTATCATCATCATGAATATTGATCGGCCATTTTTGCTGTGGAAGTGAGAAGAAACCAAGTACACGTCATCGGATTGCCAGGGGGTGTGCGTCGGGCGAACGTCGTGAAAGGGGGACCGTCCGCCTGTCTTGCGCAGATGGGTGAGATGCATCGCTATATGAGAGTTGTAACAGCTAACTTAACTATTGTTATCGTGGCCAGATGGTTGGATAATGTAGCGAAGTTACCCACCACTCCCGCTTCTGACGTAGCGGCAGCCCCGCCGCTGTAACTAAAATGTCTAAAGCGCTGACGTCAACATTTTGCTCATGGAGGGGTTCGTAACCATGGAGACCTTCATTGTCTTCACCTAGTGATGGGAGAAAGGAGTCGCGCGCGCTAGTTTCAGAATACATGACCCGTTCGGTGGCATTATTTGAACTAGACAAATCGCGGATATTTTTGGGAATAATTCTTACTCTAGGGGCACCTGTTCGTAGTCGAAGTTGTAGGCTGCTTGCAGTGGCGTCGTAGCATTAGGTTGCTCCCGGGGCGGACTTCTGTTGAGCGAGCACCCCAAAACAACAAATCAAATCTCAAATTAAAAAAAATACCGGATGGAGGGACGGGCTGAAATCACTTGGCCTTTACGCCTACGTAGTCCTCGTCGAGCAGATGCATCAATGCCTGGCTATTTAGCTACGATATTGAGTTGAGTTGTCACCAGGATGTCACTCCTTGGTGCTTGGCACCCGGGGTGGACCTCTTACGTCCCTCCTGGCTGCTTGTCATGTTGTGTTGGGTAGCCCATGTGTCGCGTTCGTCGCGCCGTCTGCGTATCCCGACACTGGATGTGCGGTGGTGTCGTACCTAAGAGTATCTTAGCTGAAAGTGTTGTCTTGATGCCGTCGTATGATGTTGGCCACTGTCTGGAGCATTCGCGCATCATCATTAGTATGATGTTATACAATTACCATACTTTCTCTATCATCATTCATGGTTATACCCATAAGCCCTTAAAATGTCTATCTCCATTGTCAATGGATAGACCCAAAATGCAATGTAGCGGAATGCGTGTATTTTCCATGTTGTATTTGATATGGAATGGACACATTTATCATTATCATCATGATCGACAGCAGTCAGAAGACGTCCACTGTCCAGTGCTGGACACACGGCTCCCCCGGAGAGCGCCCCAGGTTTCGATCACAACCTGCTTGATGCTTCCAATACGTTGCGGCCCTGATCATCAGTATTTGATCTGAGCGTGGCCAATATACAAAAAAATATGTGAAAGCTCTTGGCGTACTGCCTGTTGGCCGCACGAATTGCCAGTCTATCTAGTCAGTACTTTACTATAACATAAAAAGGCTTCAAATCCAAATTCTCCAACAATAGGAACATAGCACTTTGATTTTACTATTTCCGAGTCTGGCAAAATGAGCCAGCTTCGACGAAAGTAAGGGAGGGAACGCGGAAAAAACTCGACTATTTAAAACGTCCGCTGGCTGGTGAAAAGTCATGTGATTGCAATATAGCAGTCTTTCCCAAAGTGGACGATAACGCCCCCTTGTGGACACTAGATGCTCAGAGGGGGGCGGTAAGGGGCCAGAAACGACATAATTGTCTTTGAATATCAAGGTGTAATAACTAATAAGGGGGCGATACGAAGTAACTGATTTTCAAAGTGGGCGTTAGACGAAAAAGTTTGGGAACCTGTGCAATATAGTAATTATCATCTTACACTTGATTATAGCCAAGTCTATAACGGATTGGTCCTGCGGAACATCTCTGTCGGACTCTGACCCCGTCACTTATTAGAATAACCGAGGCGGTGTAAATGTCGATACGGTAATTTACTCGACGTTGTAGGTAGAAATGAGACCTTACATAGAACTATATAGGCCGCATTTATATAAAGAATATTATATAATCAGAGAATTTCTGAAAAATTAGGAGGTACAGTACAGTAGTAGGTTCAATTACCAATTTACACCTGTTAGATCACTCGTTAATCGATATCAAAATAAAGAATACCAATTCTCGTGTAGCGACACATTGACGACGACGATGATGATGATGATGATGATGAAATCGCTACGCTTATCGCTCAAAGGACACATGCTCTTTTGATGGAAAAGCGATACGAGTGATCTAAGCACTAGTAAGAACAGACCACAGTCCTAAATAGATCAGAGAGTATATCGGTGTATAGCCTAAAATGCTAAGTCTCAAATGTGGACTCTTTCATTGCGAAATAGTATTATTGCTGTTTCTTTCATCTTTGCACGAAGTTAATTGCATATAACACACGTAGTATATATGTCGCAGTCGGATTGTATAAACCGCCGTATTAGCCATTTAGAAAAACAGGGCCGTTTTGTAATGCGGCGGGNNACCCGCCGCATTACAAAACGGCCCTGTTTTTCTAAATGGCTAGCCGAAATATCAAAAACTTTTTTACGAAAAATATGTAATGTGCCTGTGTTAGTGATACCTATTAAATACTTTTTGATGATAAACAGAAAAAAATACTAATCATTTTTCAGTTGTCACTGTATCAAAAATTAGAATCAAGACAGAAGTATCACTACCAAGTACCAACAACATGAAAAATTTCGGTTAAACAAAAATACATAAATGCAACACGCATCGACTACAGACTCGCGGTTACATTTTAACTGGTGACATTCTGAGACCCAAGATTTGAAAATCTTTGAATCAGGTAAATATCTTGAATGCTTTACTATTTTTCAGTATCTTAAGAAGGAGCACGTGTAAAGCCACAGCCTCTCCCGCCTGCAGCTCAGCCCCTCCATGGGACAAAAAACATCACCCAGTAACGTAGCCGCCCGCTCATATGAAAGACAATAATTGTAAATAATAATACAATATTTAGAATATAAATGTAGAATTATAATTGTTAATATGTTGCACTACTGAATTAGGTTACCCTGTAATAGTAGCTGTAAGAAAGGAAATAAATAAATAAATAAATACTATAAAAGTAGCAGTTTAAGTAAGAGGTAGTGCCACGCTGCATGCATGCATGTAGCCGAATTGGGCCGGCACGACCGGGGGGTACCTCTCGCTTACACGAGACCGGCGTAAAGTGACAGCTGTGCTGTCGCGTTTCGTGCTGTGTGTGAGTAGCCGGTGGCCCATGGTGGGAGAAGAAGAAAGGAGGGCAACGTATCTGTATAGTTTCTATGCGGATGTCTATGGGCGTCGGTAGTCATGAAAATGGTTCCGACTGCTCCTTTGTCCCCTATACCTATTAAAAAAACAAGCACTGCACCGAAGTTTCTCTCGATAACGTCTATTTGGCATTAACATGATAATTTGTTTTTTCGAGAAATTGAGTGACAAATTTTAGCAGGAGGGAAAGTACGGGAAGTAAAGACTCGATGTATAGTTTAAGTTTGTTTTTTTTATAGTATAGGGACAAACGTGCAGTCGGAACCATTTTCATGACTACCGCTGCTTCCTCCATACACGAAACGCGACAGCACGGCACCGTTTAAGCAGATATCGTGCATGCACCTTCTTGACCTTCGTCCACACCACACGAAACGCGACAGCACAGCTGTTACTACGCCTCGCGCCGGTCTCGTGTAAGCGAGAGGTGCCTCCCCGGTCGTGCCGGCTCAGTTCGCCTGCAACACCTCGAGTATAGTGCATATTATTTTGCAGTAAGATCAGCGCTACATGATGAAGGCCCTACTGCATGCAATTGCAGCGTTGCTCACTTTTCTCCTGCTGTTCCGCTGGCAGCACGTCTCTGCAGGAGTCCACTACGTACGTATCTGCTCCGCCGACAGGTCGTGCGGCTACAACAGCAGTCTCTGACATCACGAGAGAGTATCTACTTACAGGAGTTGGAGGCGAATATTGAAAAGTATCCCAATGAATGAAGGAGTTGTAGAGCATCTGAGCAGGAACTTAATAAATACTTTCAAAACATTTTCAGGTTGTTAAACTATAGTCAGAGAAATGTTGGTGATCTGAGATATTATACTTATAACTATATCTCAGATCAGCAGTTAGGTTGTTTACAGTTATTTACACTACTACTAACCTAACCTAACTACTTAAAGCTCGAGTCTCCAGGTAGGCGCTAGGAAAGTGTTTTTGCCACAAAGTTAATGTCCTTTTGAAAATGATCAACATTCCGATTTGAAAGCGATTTGAGATGCGTCAAAAATTATAAGAAAAGGTTAATTTTTTGGCTTCCGAGGTAGCCAAAAATGAGGCCTTGATTGAGCTGCCATACCCCCTCGTTCCCCTTCTAGACTTCAAGACTTTTAGTAATATGTTCATTAACTACGCTGTCTGAACAGCGTTCTGAAGGATGTTCTTTGGTTCTGGCTTACATCCCTTACACCCTACATCCCTTATTGAATCAATTGTCAACTGCTCTAAATGTAAAATATAGATAATATTTCTGGATGCGTTATGCATTTTAAGAGCAAAGATTTTAGCTAAATAGCCGAATGAATATACAGGTTGTCCTAAGAAACACAAAAAAAAATTCCCGATAACTACAAAATATCGCAGAAAATACATTGAAGTCAAACGATGGGTACCTATTAGTGTCCCCTAACTCCAGACCTCCGCTGGTACAGGTTTCTTGGGGCAGCCTGTATATAACATTATGGCCGTAAAGCCGAAACGAATCCGAATACCATGCAACAGCAAAATATTTGTCTTCTAAAATGTTTTCAACAGCCACCGTGTCTTTTTCAGAAACCACTCGAGCTCGAACACGAGTGCCTCTCCAAGGAGGCCGTCAACCCAGTAATGGCCAACACGTACGCGTGCAGCAGCGTCCCGCCGCAGTTTACCATCCCAGCTAAATACAAACGCGACCCGATAAGAGAAGAAGACAAGGAACCTATCAACTAAAATAACGCTACACTTCTGTTTCTGCGCCTACTAATTAGTAATCACTAGTTAGTAATCAGTGTTCTATCCTTTTACGGCCGTTTCGATATTCTGGTGATGGGTTTGCTTGCTGACGTCACAGTTCTATATCTTTTACCTATCCATCGATATTTAGAGAGAATATCGAACATGGCCTTTAGTACATAAATAAATAACGTAAAGGCCGAAATAAAATATACACAATACTTGTGGTTTTAGTCATACCCTCTTTTTAGACAGATCGCCCCCCCCTACCCACTTATTTTAATAGGACAAGGAGCAAACGAGCAGATAGACGACAACTGCCGCCCATAGATATCCGCTAATCTCGAGGCTTTGCAGACGCGTCGCCGGCCTTTTAAATAAGAGTACGCTCTTTTCCTGAAGAACCACAGGTCGTATCGACTCGGGAATATCGAATGTGGCAGCAGGTTCCACAATGATGCGCGTGGTAAGAAACGTACAGTTGTAGACCTAGGGACATCGAGGGGGTGGCTGTGGAACTAGAGTTCTGCTGCGATGCCCTAAAATGGAACTCCGCTGCATGCTATTAACCCGGACAACGCGCCGGAACGCTCCCCTTTGTGGATACGGTAGAAGATGCAGAGCTCTCTGTAACACCAGAGAAGCCGTTCGGATATGTACGGCTGTTGCTATTTGTAAGGCTACCTAACAACGTTTTTGTTCCGTCGGTATGAGTGATCAGAGTTTCTCAAACTTCAGATATCGTTATCTCGATCATTTATTCAAATATATGTTTACCTGTTACCGTTGTGGCGAAGAGTCGGGCAATGGCGCGCGCTGCTCTATTTGTATACAAAAATTCGACTTTCAGTGTGCTGGAAGTAGAGACGGTACCGTAAGCTCGGTGAAAGGCGAACCACATGGAAGTACGGTGCATGTATTCATCTCTGCGACCAGTCAATCTTACAACAATGCACAGTAGACGTTGCCGAGCTCACCAACACCCTTTGACATGGAGGTTATGTCGGAACTCGGAACTAAAGCCACTCAATTCTAAGGTTTCCGATTTACCTGAAATGTTTTTTTTTTTTTTTTTTTTTTTTTTTTTTTTTTTTTTTTTTTTTTTATGGTATAGGGGGGCAAACGAGCAGTCGGAGCCATTTTCATGACTGCCGACGCCCATAGACATCCGAATAGAAAGTACACAGATGCGCTGCCCTCCTTGCAGCACGAAACGCGACAACATAACTGCCACTTTACGCCGGTCTCGTGTAAGCGAGAGGTACCTCCCCGGTCGTGCCGGCCCAAGTCGGCTGCATGCAAGCATGCAGTGTGGCACTACCTCTTACTAAAAGAGTGGTGAAGAGTGTAAAGGCTATGAAAGGGGAATTAGCGAACTTAAAGACAATTCACTCTTATATCTCATCAATGAAATCTCTAGAGTTTGTCTATCAATCGGTTGATGATCTCACTAAAAAAATCCAAGAGATTGTACGAGGAAAACCAGAAAACCGAAGAATAAGTGTCATCGTTACGAAGACGAGTGGGAAGCCTGGAACACGGTGCGGGAAAATGAACAAAGATCCCGTTTAAATAACGTGGAAATTAAAATCGTTCCTAGAATTTCGTATCTGCAGCTAAAATCGCCAAATACATTAGGGCAAAGGATTTGGGAATCAGAGGTGGTGGAAGAATATAATTATGTTAATGATCACCTGAAATAGCATAATAAGATCTTGCTCAACAAAACCAAAGAGTGGGCGAAAGAGCTGGGTTTTATGTGTATATGTATGTATGGCTAAAAGCTGCCAAAATTTTCATAAGCAGGAACTGTGCCATTGGAACGTGGAAGCAAGAGCTCTTGCCTCATTCTATCATTGCGCCACACACACACAGGAGTGATATATCGGAACGGGAAACCGAAAGCTCAAAGGTTAGAAGATTCTACTTCATTCACGGTAGATTTGGTAAAGTGATTTCGGTAACCAAGAGCAAAATATAGGCCCGTCATGAAGGAATAGCTGTAGAGTATACACGGCCGTCTCTCTTCCCGGTGGACGCAGTTACTGACGGGGCACGGTTGCTTCTTAAAGTCCTGTGTCGCATACGCCGGAAGCCAACTTCGGAGTGCCACCACTACTGGAATTGTCCCTAGAATACCGCACTGCACACGCTAGCGAAGTGTTTAGCGTGGATGCAGCCAGACATGACCTCACGACAGTCACTAGCGTGGAAACCATTCAGCTCGTGATTATGATTCAGTTTATAGTCTAGAGCTAGACTGTGTGGAAGGCTGAGGAACAGTACGAGTACTCCACACTGCAGACGTCGGAGTTGTTCACCGGCCTCCATGATCACTGGCCAGAGGGCGCTGGCCCGCTGCCCGACACCCTAGCAGGAACAGGCCTGAAAAGGGTGGAGTGACGGGTTCCGCACACACCTCTTATATCGAAAATGGGGATCGGCCCTCTACCAACCATCGCGCGACTACCTATCGAGAGACTGGTAGATTATTTCTAAAATGATTGTGACCAATTGCAGCGGCGAAAGGTCAGCACTTAAAAGAGTAAAAAACTACTTGCGCTGTACACTCCGCCAGAAAAACTTGCAGCTCTCTCGCTTATCTACATGGAAAATAATTATTTTATAAACTTTATAAAATAAAAAAAGAGTGGAAAGATTTGCCAACGCTAAAGTAAAGCCCTTCTTTGTGTAAGGTAGTAAAAAAAATATTATTTTTATTATTTATATTTTTAGGAAAATGATTGCTTTGAAAAAAAATACTTCACTCGTTCAAACCTCTGCCTGAGATTTACTTGCAGTAAACAAATTAAAATGTTGACAACATCTATTCTATCTATATAAATATTATAAAAGGAAGTCCTTGACCGCGTCTTTTTGTCTGTCTGATCGCGATAAACTCGAAAACTACCGAACAGATTTTTATACAGTTTTCAACAATAGAGAGATTGATTCTTTAGGAAAGTTTAAATATAATATTATTTACTAATTACTATGTTTTGATGTAAATTAGCAGAAATACAGCGACAAATGTTGAAGAGGTCGCAAAAAATCTCCCCAACTGGGAGCTTTCCACGCGAGCGCCGCGCCGCTTAAACTAGCAAAGATACAGTTGAATAATGTACTAGCGAATTCTAACTAAACTACAAAAATGCTACAAAAACCCATTAGCATATCTCTATCTCTTACGGTTGACTTACTATAAACGCTTTTATGTTCAAATTTTTAATTAAAAGCATTACGTTATTTTCAAAGTTATTTTCTTTTTTTATTGCATAGGAGGCAAACGAGCAGTTAGGTCACCTGATATAAAGTGATCACCAACGCCCACAGACATCCGTAACACCAGAGGTCTAACAGATGCGCTGCTGACCTTTGAGGAAAGAATAAGCTCTTTTCTTGAAGATCCCTAGGTCGTATCGGTCCGGAAATACCGAGGGGGCAGCTGATTCCAAATTGAAATGGTGCGCAGGATTAAATTGCGGTTATAGCGCACAGTAGTGTATTTCGGAGAATCTAGGTGGTGACGGTGGAATTTGGAATTTCAGCGCGAAGTCTTTTAATGGAATTCAGCTGCGGGTATATGGTAATCCGAACTATTCCTCGGAACACTCCCCGTAATAAATACATTAGAAGATGCACTGCAGCTGACATCTCTACGCAAGGCAAGAGTATCAAGCTGGAGGGAGAGATACTGGTTATCGACGATTCAAGTAGCTTTTCGTTATATACGGTCAAATGGAATGAGCTGATATTGCGGGGCTCCGGCCCAAAGGTGAAATCAGTACTCCATGTGCGGTCGGACTTGCGCCTTGTAAAGTTGCAGCCGATAGGCTGGGATGATGTTGCGACGTTAATTTAGCCTACGCTTCCAAGTGACCGCGAATCTGAACGTTGCTCGATATGTCGACTCCCAGTATTCCAACGCTAGCTGTAGTTAAGAGGTGAGTATTCTGGAATCGAGGAGATACGACAAAGGGTGTTCTTTTAGCAGAAAACGCGCAAACTTGTGCCTTTTTAGGGTTGAATTGGACTAAATTTAGTCGGCCCCATTCCGAGACTTCGCATAAGCTCGACTCGATTTCAGACACAAGTTTGTTCCGGTACTCGTTAACTTGTTCCCGTGAAACATTGACGCGGCCAATTTATAGTGTGTCACCAGCATCTGCATAGCAATGAATGCTATCGGTTTGAAGCATGTCATTTATATGCAAGAGAAACAGAGTGGGTGACAGAACACAGTCTTGTGGAACGTCAGCATTGACACACATGATGTCCGAGCATGCACCGTCGATTACGACCTTAATGCTCCGGTCTGTCAAAAAGCTGGCGATCCAGTTGCAAAGTTTTACAGGTATCCCAAAAGCAGGAAGCTTGGAAAGAACAGCTTTGTGCCAAACCCGATCAAAGGCTTTCGCTATGTTCAGACTAACCGCCAACGTCTCCCCCTTTAGATCAACAACTTACGCCCATCGATGCGTAAGGTAAGTTAAGCGGTAACCAGCAGAGCGACCTTGACGGAAACCGTACTGACGATCGCTGAGCACCTGGTGTTCCTCTATATACTGCAGGAGCTGGCTATTGATAATTGTTTCTACGATCTTTGAATACAAGGGGGTTATTGCTATAGGGCGGTAGTTGGACGGGTCCGAGCGGTCCCCTTTTTTGGGCTCGGGTGCACTAGAGCTGTTTTCCAGTTCCTTAGGACGATGCCAACAGAATTGGAGTACCGGAAAAGACGCGTTAAGACAGGTGTCAACTCGAGGGCACATCTACATAGCACAAATGGTACGATTCCATCAGGCCCACTCGCCTTATGAATATCCAAGGCCAGAAGTGCTTTCCGCACAGAACTCTGCCGGATCTTTATGTCTGGCATAGAGTGATCGCACCGCGAAATTGTGAGCGGCGGAGTTCCCTGGTCATTCAAAGTCGAGTTGGATGCAAAAAGACAGCCCAGGAGATCGCCCTTATCTTTTGCATCGTGGGCCAACGATTCGTCACAGCGGCGCAAAGATGGTAGGGATGGCAGACCGAAATTTCCGAGGACAGTCTTGGCGAGAGACCAGAATGCACGAGTTCCAGAAGGAAGGCGGAATAGCCATTCGCCAATTTTGCCAATGACTCTGGCTCCTCTGACTTTGCCTTGGCGAAACACTTTTGAGAGAATTGGAAGCGAAATTATACTCCTTTTTGAGTGCGCTGGTATTTATGTCCTGAGATGTCATTGCTTTTAGCCAAGCCTGATAGCACTCTTGCTTATGGCGTAGCGCCCACCGAAAAGAGCGGTCAAACCAAGGCTGGGACTTGCCGCCAATCGGTACTTTAGAGAGCGGAATGAAAAGTTCCATTCCCTGAAGCACCACATCGGCGACGGAGTCGGCAATGGCTTCAGGATTGTCCAGCGAGAAGCAAATTCGCCTCCATGGATAGGATGCAAAGAAAAGACGCATCCCGTCCCAATCTTTTTTTTTAAATTTAGTTCAGTATTAATCTTTATCCAAATATATATGTTAATTAGCTTAGGCATTAAATGCAGATTAAAATTGTCCTTTCCCATATATCAATCAGATGTTTTTGAGATATCGTAGTTAAAAGTAATTAATAGCGAAACATTTAAAGCTTGGCGAGCCAGAGCCTGCGTTCATTCCTTGAGATGTCTATAATATTGGAGGGTTCCTTCGATTTCACCAGGATCCCATCATCAGATCGTGATCGGGCAATGGGACCACCTGCATATCACCAATCACCATGCATTTCGAAGAATTAAGAACCTCTTTGATTTTGGAAGTCCGAAATCCAGGCGGGCGAAGCTGCGGGCAAAAGCTAGTTACAGTTAAAGATAAATTTACAAAAAAATTTAATACAAAGACAAACATTACAAACAATATTCCATATTCGATTACGACGTTTTTTCATGGGGTCGTCGTCGAGATATGGGTATCATGAAATACTTGGTATTCTTTTTGTAATATGGACAACATGGATCATCACAGCCCATTATTTCCGTCCGGTGAACCACGGTGGGGTGTTTGATTTTCACTATTTGGTCACATGTCAGCAGCCGCCGCGTACAAGCAAGCAAGCAAGGTCCACACATCGTTACAGCACAGAAACCAGCTATAAACTCCACAATAAACATGATAACATCATCCCAAAACATTTTCACCAAGTTTGCCTTCCATTTATATAATTTCTAATTGTAACAAACGTAGAAAATTAAAAATAAAATCTAAAATATTACCAAAGATTATTATTGTTAAACATTTAAGTCACAATAAATAATAACGACATATTATCTTTTTTATTTCCATGTGACTGATATGACAAAGTATTCTCTTAACGTAAAATAATTTTCCGAGAAGGTTGAAAACACAGCAACTCGTCGCGCTATATTAAATTCGCAAATAATCTAGTTGCGCCCGGTGTTTTCATATTGCTTGCGGAATTTGTATATTGCTGGTGGCTAATTTGAATGTTAGTAGCTGTATGGTTTCGTTTGGTGTTATTATAATTACATACCTACATAATATGGCTTCTGCAAAGGACATAGCGACAATGTGCCCAGTATGAATGCAATGATGGTTTTTTACATCAAATCCGTTTGTGCAGTAATAAAAAAACTGGCCAAGTGCAAGTCGGGCTCGCACACGAAGGGTTCCGTTCCATCATAAACATTATCATATCATTTTTATCAGAAAATAAAATAACTTGATTTTTCATAGCATTTGTATGAACAATTAAGTTGTATTTGCATTTTTTTTAATGTTTTATTTCATAAAAACCAATAATGATATATCGTTCAAACCAATTTTCGTTGATAGTTTCCATTGAGATATACAGCATATATGTATTTTATTATTCAGATTTTTCACTCTCTTGTTTTAAAAGTGAGGGAGGGGGACACCCATTTTTCCACTTTAGAAGTGTCTATCTTTCAAACAATTGATTTTGACGAAAAATTATTTGAGCGACCTTATCATCATTTTTGAAAAGTTATTCATAGACACCCCTCACAGACAGGTTGGATGACCTTTTTTTAGAATCAGTTCTATGTATTGTTGTCCCCCCTTCATTTTTCAATGTATTTATTTTTATGTACAACCTACAAATTTTCAACTACGAAGGCCTAATTGCTTCGGAATAAAATGACGGACGGACCGGACGGACGGACGGACAGACAAACCCTACGAATCTATAAGGGTTCTGTTTTTTGATATTTGGCTACAGAACCCTAAAAATATACTGTGGTACCGAGTAATATGAAACTTCACAGTACAATATTTTTAAAATTACGGTAGTGTTCGACCGAAGGTTATTACGATAATATTAAAAAAAATCACACTCCTTATTTTTTAATGCAGTAAGAACATAAAAGCTGACAGCATAAAAGTTCTTGCTGCAATTTATTACTTGACTGGCTGTCAACGTTTGACGTATGTCAATATTGTCAGTTGCACCAATGACCAATACAAACATGTGACATCCCCGCCGGATGTCTGTCAGCTTAAAACTTTGTTTAGATCGTAGGTTTAGATCGTGTAAAAATAATTAAAATTCATAATCATTAATGTATTTGAAAATCTATAGATTAGAATTAATAACCGTATCGGTAGTAAACAGATAGTACCAAATTAAATGCTTCAGGATGCGGTCAAGGCTAATTATTCTGTGAGTAATTTCATTTATCTAAAGTAAAAATAAAAATGCTAACGGATGCATTATGATTTAGTTTTAGCCTTTTTAACATCGTTCTGTCATAAAGTCAGGATAACCAGTTTTTTAATATCCTTACGGGGACTTGTTGAATTAACTTTTAAAAAACAATGAACGTTTGATTATTTATATTAAATAAATCTTTATTTCGCAATTACACTTGCCGAGTATTTTTCCACTTTTATTTTAATAATAGG
>LUGF01027783.1:221893-232879 GCA_001625245.1 Calycopis cecrops | reverse complement strand
AGCCAAATCGTGTCGGTAAATGGCCATGCTCAAAGACGCCTCACACTGAGGCGTGCGTTCAGTGGAGACGGACGTACGTGTGCTCGGACGCGAGCGACAAAATGGATAACGAGAAATTTATCGAATTAATTAAGTTGTATGAAAACCACCGACATTTGTGGGATCCAACTTCACCGCATTATTATAATAAACATTTGAAAGAAGATTCTTGGAAAATAATAAGCAACGAAATGAAACTTCCCGTTTCCGAAGTAAAAAAAAAGTTACTTCGCTTTGTGGATCTTTCCGGAGGGAAAAACATAGATCTTCAAAGGTTTCAGAGTTCATTCTGGTAAAATTTTTTAATAGTTTCTTCTACGCCTTCAAAGGTCATATCTGACAACAATTGTTTTGCATAAACATTTCGCTGACGATATATTTCCACCATCGATGTTTCCGTTTCTTATGTTGCCGCTTCCTTTTGTAGTGACTAATTACTACTAATGCTGCAGCGACTTTACGTGCGTCAATCATGGTGGTTAATGAGGAATTGTGAAAATCGTGGCTCGGGTTGAGGCATGCCGCTCGATACGATATTGCGTGTGCTCAAGTGGAAACACATGTACTTTGCTCAACCCGCGGCACGCTCAGGGTGAGGCAGCTCACCACGAGGCTGCGCAAATGGATACCCAGCTTAAGGGTTCTGTTTTTTGACATTTGGCTAAAGAACCCTAAAAATATACTGTGGTACCGAGTAATACGAAACTTCACAGTACAATATTTTTAAAATTACGGTAGTGTTCGACCGAAGGTTATTACGTTAATATTTGAAAAAATCACACTCCTTATTTTTTAATGCAACGAACTTAAAAGCTGACAGCATAAAAGTTCTTGCTGCAATTTATTACTTGACTGGCTGTCAACGTTTGACGTATGTCAATATTGTCAGTTGCACCAAACATGTGACATCCCCGCCGGATGTCTGTCAGCTTAAAACTTTGTTTAGATCGTGTAAAAATAATTAAAATTCATAATCATTAATGTATTTGAAAATCTATAGATTAGAATTAATAACCGTATCGGTGGTAAACAGATAGTACCAAATTAAATGCTTCAGGATGCGGTCAAGGCTAATTATTCTGTGAGTAATTTCATTTATCTAAAGTAAAAATAAAAATGCTAACGGATGCATTATGATTTAGTTTTAGCCTTTTTAACATCGTTCTGTCATAAAGTCAGGATAACCAGTTTTTTAATATCCTTACGGGGACTTGTTGAATTAACTTTTAAAAAACAATGAACGTTTGATTATTTATATTAAATAAATCTTTATTTCGCAATTACACTTGCCGAGTATTTTTCCACTTTTATTTTAATAATAGGTTCTTACTATTACACTTTAATTTGAATTTATAATTTTAATCTATGATAATTTATATCATAGATGTAACAGGTGTAAGAAATTAATATAAGTACATATTCAAAAGCCAAAGAATGCCACATCTTTAGTAGTGATAATTGGCTGAATAAGTATCAGTGTTTTATTTTTTACTTAAATATATTTTTTTTTACTATATTTGATGTTTTTGTAGTTTCTAATTATTATTAAATCAAGCCTATTATGTATCCCGTTGTTGGGCAAAGGCAGTTTCTAATTATTAATTCTAATGTATGTGAGACCCGATACAGATAACCGGTGTAAATATAGTGAAAGAAGACCATAGACTCAATTATTGCAACTTTTGTAATACAAACCTGTGAGCCAACATGTTGCTCACTGTCAGCACATTTGGATCTGGGAGTAATGCTCAACACATTGAATGCCACCTATGAGATATACTGTAGGTAGATTTTGCTGTGGCAGATAGACAGAACAGATATGGGATATACTGGTGAACTTATATGAAGAAATCATCATCAGGGCATCCTGAGTTTAGTATGAAAATATAGCTTTGCACTCTAAACAAAAAGAAAAGTACAAGTGTTGAAGATACAGGACTGTATTTTCCGAAGTCCAAGTGATGAATATATTTAATTAGAAATATTTTTCATTTATAATACAATGTGATGTTTTTCATTCGTAGTCACATCACTAGCATGTGTTTGTTTACACTTAGATGGTCCAATTATATCACGAGGATCATTCAAGTATTATTCAAGTATTACAAGCAGATATTTTGTCCTTTTTAAAAGACCGAGAAGAAAAAATATTATTTGAATTTGTAAGGAAATAAGCAAAACAAATATGGGGGGTATTTAACCCCACTTCAGTATTTATGTAATACTTGAACAACACCATGGTCCAAGAATGTACTTAAATAATTTGTTGAGCATACTACATTTAAGGAAAGTGTCGCATGTAAGCATTATGATAGGGTTGTCTCCTGTCCTGATAAAGTTGTAATCACACTGCATGGCTTATCAAAGCCATCAAATTAAAATGTAGGATTTAGATTAATTATTTAAAAAATATGTACGTACGTGTAGATGTAATTTAAAATTAAAAATTCAATTCATTGTCTTTATAGTTACAAACAATGGGCCATAGAGATCTGATAAAGGTTAAACATATGTGTTACCTTCCTTCTTACTTCCACCTCAATGGGCTAATGGATATTTACTCACCCCATGAATTGCAAGGTCACTTAACAGGGTCTGGTGCCCTGGTCGTGCTGCTCAATTTAACTATATGTATGCAAGCTGTGTGGCATTACTTGTTACTAATTTGACCCATATTTTCTGATTCAATTTTTCTCGATTGTACAGTCTCATTTCTTAAATGTTTGATTGTAGATCATTAAAATGTACCCTATAGCTTTTCTCCAAAGATCTAAGAACAAACATACTTACTACTACGACAGATAGGCTAACGGACTGATGGACATCAAACTAATTTTACAAGGGTTCCAACCAAGTTCAAATATCCAAACAATCCATACCATAATATAAATGTGAGTGTGTGGCTTTCTTTCTTTGTATTTAAAATGTAACAATGGATTAACATGATTTTTTGTGTCAAATAGTCGGAGGCATGGAGAGTAATACAGACACAGATATGTTATATTACAAGATGTTTATATATCTACTATATATTTTTTGTATTTATTTATCTACTTTAAATCAATTTTTTTAGGCAAACCTTACTTACATTACACATGAATAGTTAAACATAGTAAATAATATGGGTTTTAATGACAGTAACTTTTGTCACAAAAGTTACTGTCATGTTACCTAATCTACCTGTTTGTGTTACCTAATCAAAATATGTCCTTGGTCTATACGATAAAAATATCTTTAAGAAGGAAGAGTTTCTTTAAGAGGTCAATTAAGATTTCAGAATATCATACCCTTGTGCATGCCAGATTGCAGCTGCCAAGCATCAATAGCAACAGATTTTAGTGACAAGGTTAACAAAACATTTGCTTATAAAAAATATCATCATAGAGTATGGCTCTGCATAGGATCCTATATCATTACATCTAAACTAAAAAAAAAAAAGTTTTTATTCAAAACATAAATACTTTTTGAGCTTCAAAAGTTACGTCTACCATTAAACCGAGGACCGAACCGAAGAAGAAGAGAACCGTTCCGAGAAGAACCGGCGAAACAAACTCAGCCTCATAAATTGAATAAATATCTGGAAATATACAAACATATTCTTATATTATATACGATACATATATAATACAAATACAGTTTATAATTTTATGTGTAAAGTCATAAACACGAAGAACCATGAAAATACCATAAACATATTGATAAGGGCGTACTTACAGTAGTGCAGCGGTAGCGCGCGTGTGTCGTGACAACTAGTATCGCAATTTCACGCACAAATCACTACGAATACGAATTGTAAACAGTCGAATGCAGAAAACACATAATTATGAATATTTTTGATATGAGACAAACGAGCTGTCGGAGCCATTTTAATGACTACCGACGCCCATAGACATCCGCACAGAGGCTAAGAGAAGCGTTACCATCCGTCCTCTCCTACCGCCTACAGTTACACACCGCACGAAACGCGACAGCACAGCCGTCGTGTGGCACATTCTTGTAGTCTCGGGGAGCATACTGCAGTCGGAGTCTAGCAACGTTTTGCTCCGCGCAATCAGGAATTGCGTAGGCAACGCAATAATTGAATCATTCATTCTTTTTCCATTTTCCTTTGGCTGTCTACGGACCATTATATGTGACTAGCTGTACCGTGCGCGCGTTGCTATCCCACCAAAGTAATATATAAAATTCATTGGAGTGACTGTGGCGCCATCTGTCGAAAGTTGGTCGTACCAACTTAGAAACCATCGTGGGCGCATTAAGGACAATTACTTTACTAAGATCATCACATTCATACCCAAATGCAATATGCAGTACGATTCTAGAAAGGACATACAGACAAACAACATATGGGAGCCTTAGACTTGGCACGACTTTGTCTAGATTACATTACTTTTTAGAGACAAACAGCTCCATCGAGACTTGGCTAGTTTTTTTACAGAATGTTTCTTTCTTTTTTTTTTCCCTTTACAATGAGTACCCACAAGATATGTTGGTCACTCACTTGCGCACACGCGCACACACACGCACAATCGCACACACTCGCACATATGGACACACACACAGAAGCACATATACACACGCACACACACTATGCATACATTCTCAATTTATTTTTGCGATTATCTTAGTTTTTATAGTTTTCTCTTTGTGGCCATTAAACCCTAACTCTGTACCAAATTTCAGCCCTCTGAGTTTATGGGGAGTACTAGTTCTATTATGATGATCATGAGTGAGTGTCATAAATGCGAAGCTTTGCTTACGCGTAACTTCTGAACTAAATGACTTATGCTATATAACTTTGGATTTTAAGTATGTGATTATAGCTTACTGGATGACGAAAATTTCTGAATTCTGGTCTTGTGGCTCTCAAATAGGGGCCTGAAAATGCGGCGAAATGGTTCCAGTAAAGGATGGTACGGCAGTGTTTGCTTCACGCTCGACTTCGCGGGGGCACTGCCGTGCCCGCAGATTCTTATTCAGGAGAAAATTTTATATAAAACGTCAAGTTTGCTTTGAGTCATCTTCTTGAATTTTAACCACTTTCTTGTAGGTACCAGTACTTTATACTCCTTTTATCTATATATCCCTACTCTATTATACTCTACGATGTGCAGATTTTGGATTAAAACAACAAAAGTACTTGATAAATAGATAGAAACTCTATCAACATTTACATTTTTTGAACAAAATTTCAACATTTTTTATTTTTTGTTGGCGAACTTGAGTTTGGCAGACTTCGAGAGACACCAAAAGGGTCATAAACGTTCTGCCAACGTTCCGGCGTGTCCCCCTCCTCCCCTCCGACATGCCACCAGGTACTAACACCTCACAACTTGTAGGAGGTAGTCCACGCTGCATGCCTGCGTGCAGCCGAGTTGGGCCGGCATCTCCTCTCCGACCTCTCGCATACACACCGGCGTAAAGTGACAGCCGGTGGCCCATGGAGATGGGAGGAGACAGGAGGGCAGCGCATCTGTATGGTCTCTATGCTGATGTGTATGGGGGTCCCTCCTATACCATAAAAACACCTCGCATGTTGCAGGATCGTGCTGGTGCTGTGCGGGTCGTCCGTCTGGTTCTTGGGCCAGCTGTACCGCGAGCTGATCAGCATATACGAGCAGCAGGGGGCGCTGTCCGACACTCAGTATTCATGGTGAGTGTATTAGAATAAGGGACAGAAGAGCAGTGCCCTCCCGCTCCACGGGCCACCGGTTGCTTACTGCATAAAACGCGACAGCAAAGCTGTTACTTTACGCTGGTATTTGTGCACATCATTTGATACTAGTTTTTTTAAATAAAAACTAACGACGCGTGGACTTGAGAAACATGAGAATGTGTCATCCACTAGAATGTTATCACCGATGCTGTAATTGTGGGCTACTAAATATAGGCCTTTAGTTTTTCTATCTTTTTTCGGATGGACAGTTCCTTAGACCCCGTCCAGATTGAGCGAATTACGCGCGTATTAGGCCTGACTACAAACAATTTAACGAGGTGGTCGGGTTTCAAGTCCCTCAAAATTTCACACACGTAGTTAGTAAATAGTAATAAATATAGTTCAGTACTTTTTTATTATATTTAATGTGCAACATAATAATGTAAAAAAAGAAAGACATAAAAAAAGAAACATGACTCGTGAGGGCCTTGAACCCCGACCACCTCGTTAAATCGTTTGTAGTCAGGCCTAATACGCGCGTAATTCGCTCAATCTGGACAGGCTCTTAGACTAGCGAAGATTTCTGTCCCCTTGATTAGCTAGATCGGGACAGACCCCCCTCCTTTTCCGCAGTTGAAAGAGTTGTATCGGATGTGATTGCGTGAGTTGAGTACGACAGCACTGGCGAGATCTCCTTCGTCAGCTGTCCCATTGAAGATGATGTTAGCATTTATGATTAGTATAAATAAGAGATGTTGTAAATAAGTAGCATTATCACTTTAGTATTAGATCGATAAGTAAGCTGTTACCAGCTATACTCTGTTAGTTTGAAGAAATAAATCTTTTTTAAGTAAAGTCGTAACCGAGCATTTACTCCGGGCGTTACCTACTGTACTGATTAGCCGGATCCACACCGGACGATCCAAAATGGATCGGCGATCCCGCGATCCGCGATCCAAGATCGTGATGCGTGGAGCGTGGATCGTTCTAGGTCGATCCAACAGAAATCTTTTGCGATCCTGACTGGCTGCTCCAACGCGCTCCAGCCGATCCATACTGATCCATAATTCAGTTGAATTTTGTCTGGCTATGGAGTCACACGTGTAACGACGGCGACGAATAGCCGTAGCAGCAGCAAGCTACATTTCACTTGTATATTTACGGCAAAAATTAATTATAATATAGCCACCTGACAGAGACTTCATTTTTTTCTTTATTTCCGTTGTTGTAATATTATCCATTTGCCGACTAATTTTCCGCCAGGCATCTTCTCTTACACCTCTATTTGTATAATAGCCATCATTAGGATCCCATAAACATTTATTCTCAACATTTATTCTCCCTATATAGGGATATTAAACGTATACATTGCGAGTTATCCATAACGGCGGTTCTCGCGATCCTCGCAACCGTCCAGACCGCGCGCGCCAAGCGGCTGAGGCACCTTTGTGCGTGACCAAAAAACCGACAAGAAATGGATCGCACGCGGCAAGGAGCGCGCGCTCCCCGCCGCGCACATGGATCGCGCGCGGCACGTCTACACCTCTCGCTCCGTGGAGCGCGCTCCATGCCGCGCGCGTTTGGAGCGCTTTGGATCGTCCGGTGTGGATCCGGCTATTAAGACCACGGCGTCGATTTGTGGACGGCCTGTTTAATGGCTTCTAAGTGGACACACGTGCAATCCTAGTCTTCCGAACTCCTATCCCCATATTAATAAACAGAGATTAACTTTACTCTAAGTATTAAACTGGCATCGGTCAAGTTCCATATTGTTGTGTTCATTAATATGGTATTTGACAGATGCCAGTTTAATACCAAGGAGTAAAGTTAATCTATGTTTATTATTTATGATATAAGGGGGCAAACGAACAGTTGTAGCCATTGTCATGAGTACCGACGCCCATAGACATCTGCATAGAGACTATACAGATGCGCTGCCCCCCTTTCTCCTCCCACCTCCATGGGCCACCGGCTACTTACACACCGCACGAAACGCAACAGCACAGCTGTCACTTCACGCCGGTCTCGTGTAAGCGAGAGGTGCCTCCCCGGTCGTGCTGGCCCAATTCGGCTGCATGCAAGCATGCAGTGTGGCACTACCTCTTACCAAAATTTACTATGTTTATTAATAAGGCCCCTAATAATCTATCTCCAGGATCTTCCGCCTGATGCTGAATTTCGTGGGCTACTCGACAGTGCTGCTGCCCGCCTACGTGCTCTACAAGTATCTGGAGAAGTCCAATTACTTCGATAAAATAAGTGAGTACCATCGTATATTTACTGCCTCGTGGTCTAGTGGTAAGCGTGTTCAACCACAGACGTGAGGTCCTGGGTTCGAATCCCGGGTCGGACCAAAAATTGTTATTAGGATTTTTCAATATCTAATAACAGTCCAGAGTCAGGAAGTTGGCGGTGTTACACCTCCGTGCCTCGGAGAACACGTTAAGCTGTCGAGCGTCGGTCCTGCGCCTGATTTTTCACCGGTCGTGTCGGATTGCCGTGTAGGGTTGCCACCTTTTTCTCTTGCAAATGAAGTACATAGGCAATAAAATATAAATGGTAAGAAAATAAATTACATGATTTATTTTAGTTCAGTATAAATCCTTATTCAAACGAATGTGTTAGTTAGCTTAGGCATTTAATGCAAATTAAAATTGCCCTTTACACTATATCAATCAGATGAATATTTTTTGAGAAACTGTTGTTAGAAGTAATTATTATGGGTACGCGACTGCGAGCGCACTGAGCAATGAGCATGTTGATTTGTGACGTCATAATCATTCTTGTGAACGTTAGCGGAACTCGATATTTGTCGAAAGTTTAAATGCCTGTATCAAAACTTGTAAAACTGTATCAAAACTTCTAGATACTTTTGAATGAAACAAGAAGTATGTAGTATAATTATTATCTTACGGGCCTTACTGGCACAAACTTTCAGCGATTTGGCATACCTAGTAAGTAACATTCTCAATTCTGGTATCCAGATAATTTCTTTTTTTTATCTTGATTACTGTAACTCATTATGATTACACGTTAAAGTAATCAGTAACACACAAACCATTTTATTGTTTTTTGTGCTAGAACTTCTTATTATGAAAAACTAATGCGCACCTTGCCCACACTTTCGATTGTATGACTGTTAAATCAAATATCAATTGTTTTGGCTCTCGTTGATTAAAGTCGGACTTTTTTTTTAAATCATTGCATAGGAGGCAAACGAGCAGTTGGGTCACCTGATGTAAAGTGAACACCAACGCCCACAGACATCCGTAACACCAGAGGTCTAACTGTCGGGAATCCCCGTCACCCCAACCCGCTTCCGTCGCACCGGTCGGGTTGCGTTCATAAATTCATTCAAACAAACGCATGGCGGCTAAAAGAGCCGCCAGAGGAGCCGAGATCAAAAGGATTCTTATCGCTGAGCTCGTAATTATTGTAAACTAAAACCCAACGCGTAGAATTAAACCTCAACCGTGAATATTATCTTGGGACACTTGTAGAATAAACGCAATATTATGTTTAGTTGTTTACGAGGCATTTGTTGCGCCTATTATACCTACTTATCAATACTCCACTACAAAGAAATATGTTGGCTGGCATTGCCGCACCCCGCCCCGCCGCCGATGTCGCCCTCGCGGCTGGCACGAACAGCAACCACTAATGAAAAATATGACATTTTGTTATTCGTTACTTTCTATACAATTAGTATACTTACTTCAACTATTTTGTTTCTTTTAATAATTATATTTTACTACCAAGCGGCCAAAGCAGCCAGAAAACTATGCGTATGTTCAAAGGTATAGTCCAAACTCACATACCACACGAAACTCGACACAGTAGCTGTACCTACGCTGTTTAACATCACATAACCGCACTCATGTAAGGAAGAGATTGCTCCAGTTGTTCTCGCCCGATTAGGCCGCTACGCAGCAAAGGCCTTTTACGACTTACTGACATAATGACAATAATCATAATGATAAAGGATTTCATTAAGAAATGAAATCCTTTATATTATGATAATGATTTTTATAAAAATGTTATAAAAATTATACATACACCTACATAGGATGCACGATCGGCTTCTCAAATGTGGCCCCTGTAATGAGCGCACAATTTGAAATATTGAGCTCATTTTCATCGATGTGACTTCGAGTTTAACCAAATAACGTAAAGTTGAATTTGTTCAGATTGAATTACACAAGCTCTGTAGCTAATGAACATGTTTGTAAACATGATTGTATGCGTCGAAGTAAGGTGAAATTCACGCATAATTAGCCTGGCCATAAATACTGTTACAACGGCCTATTTTCCAGTATTAATAAAAAAAACTTATTGAATGTAGGTAATCTTCAATTAATATAATTTTTAAAATCATTATGTAGTAAATTAATTTGTACATACATAAGCAATATTTTATTTTAAAATCTATTTTTTAAATATTTATTATTCATAAGTCACGTGACACGAAACGACGTGCAATTAACGATGACGTAACACGTGCCTGAGCCAACAAATCATGGAGGCTACATTCCAAAATCTACTGATAGTAGTAGTTAATTACTTTAAAATATAACTTATTTTTCTCTGTATTCTGTAATATGTATGTAATATGCATGATAAAGTATATTTCATTCATTCATTCATAGTACTAGCCATTTGTTGAATTTCTAGGTCAATTTATGGGTTTGTCAACTGACAACAACAACAAAAAGGTTCTAAATAGTACTGGCAGTAATTTACGGAACGCTACAGAGCTAATGCGTCCCAAGACGCCATTTTATGTTGTTTGTTGGCTCATGCACGTGTTACGTCATCGTTAATTGCACGCGCGTTCAAGCGTTTTAGCGGGTTTTATAAATTATGAATCTTTAATATCAAAATTTAAGATAAATACTTATCAGGATTAAGAACAAAAAATTATAAGTTCCTTGATCACTGATAAACATTCTGGAGTAGTTTTTGAAAACTTGGAAAATAGCCCAACAAAAATAAAATAATATTACATTTTAATTTGGAAACTGTCATTTTTATAGGATTTTTCATTGTGTTTTCTCATTTTGTTGCCAACATTTACATACATTGTACAATATTTTGCTATATTAAAATGAAGCGGGATGAAAAAGAGAACAGAATCGCTGTGATTGAATTACACAAAGTAGGCATGGAGCCAAATGCAATTTTTTAATTTCTCTATACAATTGGTATTAGTGAAATGTTTGTGTACCGGTCTATTAATGGGTACAATGAGACTTTCTCTGTTTGTGACAGAGAAAGATCTGGCCGTCCACGTA
>LUGF01027783.1:210631-221831 GCA_001625245.1 Calycopis cecrops | reverse complement strand
TAGTACAGACGACAGCGATTAAAATTCGAACTTTCTAATAATTTATTCAAATAAAAATGTTTTGAACCCCTGAAACTTTGTTTACATTCTTTATCTCGTCTGGTTGGCCTTACTTTACTTCCTTATTTTAAAATTTGGCCGGTGACCAAAAAATAACCCTGTATAAGGATAAAATAAATAAGGATAGCACTTAGAACCAGTTCGCGTATTTTAAGAGATGACTTGGCACGTGTAGCCAATAAGAGACGCACTGGTCATTTCTCGACTGATAATTATTCAAGATGAATAGGGTGGTAAAATCGAAACAACTATTGAAGCGGTACGCAAAGGGAGGTCACAGAAAAAAATTGTTTACGGATAAGAAAATTTTTAGAAATTAGCGACATTATAACAGATAAAATGGCCATTTTTGTGCTCAAAGCCTTCCCAATTAATCGAAAGAGTGCAAAATGGGCATTATCCAACTTCTGTGATGCTTTGGTGGGATGTTAGCTACGAAGGATTGACTGAGCCATATTTTTGTGAAAAAGGTATCAAAACATCGTCACAAGTGTATCAAGATACCATTCTTGAGAAGGTAATAACAACATGTTCAATAACCAAGTATGGTCCTTCCAGCAAGACCCGGCGCCGGGTCATAAAGCTCAGTCCACGCAGTCTTGGTTGGACGCGAACGTCTAGGACTTTACCATAGCTGAAGACTGGTCGTCCGCGTCGTCTAGTCCCGATCTTAAACCTGGATTAAGATTTATATATTATATAACCTGCTGGATTAAGATTTATGGTCAGTTTTAGAGATTGCAGGCTGCAGCTTACTCTTTAGAGTAAGCTGCCATGATACTTTTTAGTCCCTAAAAAAATCCATACGATTAGCAGTGAAGAATTTCCCCATCGAATTGATAACTGCCCTCAACGTTTAAAGGACTGTATTGCAGCCAATGGAGACCACTTCGAATACCTAAGCTTTTTATATTTTTAATTGTTTTATATTTGTGTATTAACGCGGTGCAGCGCCATTCTGTCTTGCAAACGCATACGGCAGGCAGGTTCATCCTCTCTGTGAGTAGAGAGAGAGAGTGATCAAGCAATATAAACGTATTATGAACTTGTTACGTACATCATTCCAGCTAAGACTACGTGGGTGTCGCGCGCGCTGGCGGCGTGCTTCTCGGAGCAGGAGCGGCTGCCAGACACGAGACCGAAGGTCGAGGAGTCGCTGCGGAGCGAGGGGGCCGAGCTCGCCTTCTGCTTCACGGGGCTCATGGGGGCCTACCTGGTGTGGGGGCTGCTGCAGGAGAAGATGATGACGCAGGTACGATAGGAGGTAACTGCGCTCCTCCCATACCAGAAGCGGTTGGAGGAGAGCTCTGGTCGTGTATGGTCTATATCCTGGTGGTACCTCACTCTCGTAATATTGCCGCACGGTGTTTTGTGCGGTGTGTAAGTCGTCAATTAAAGGAAAGGAGAAAAAAAATATAATTACAGGTAGTGGAAGGGTGCAGATGTAGTCCCGGTATGGGAGTTCAAGTGAAAACTTTAGGGTGACGACGGCACAGACGATACTATTAGACGCGGTGACCGGCGATTTAGTCGCTTTTTACAATCTGAATGGAGCGACTAGACGCGGGGATCGCACACTTCAAATCGCCGCGGCATTGACGTCAACTATTGTCAAATGTCTTCTAAATTCAGTCGCGAGATCGCGATATTGCATCGATGAAGTTGCACCACTCAACTGCGACCGACCGCAGAGTCGCTAAATCGTGATGCAGCATCGATGCATGCGCAAAATCGCCGCTCGCCGCTGCTAATAGTGTTGCGTGTGCTGTCGTCCTAAAGTTTTCACTTGAAACGGCATCCGTGATGTGTGAAAGATTTTTGTTTTTTTTTATTGCATAAAGATGCAAACGTGCAGTCAGAGCCATTTTCATGACTACCGACGCTTATAAATACGTCTTACCCTCTTCCAAAACCCTCCTCCATAAGCTTACGTGTTACCCCCCTCCCTTCTCTCACCTCCATAAGCTCCGGGTATTTACACTTATGCCGGTGTCGTGTAAGTTAGAGGTACCTCTGGTCGTGCCGGTCCTATTCGGCTTCATACATGCAGTTCTTACTAATATTCATACTATACTACTCTACCGTACAGAACTACGTGCTGGCCGACGGCAGCAGCGTCCGCTTCAACGACTCGCAGTTCCTGGTGTTCATCAACCGCCTGCTGGCGTTCCTCATCGCGCTCGCCCGCCTGCTCGCCACGCGCCGGCCGCCGCTGGCCGCGCCGCTGCAGCAGTTCGCCTACTGCTCGCTCACCAACATCGTCAGCGCCTGGTGCCAGTACGAGGCGCTCAAGTACGTCAGCTTCCCCACGCAGGTCGGTACCACGAACGAACAGTTGGAGCCTTTTTTATACTACACTAGCTGTACCGTGCGCGCGTCGCAACGCCACCAACACATACGTCAGCATGGACTATCATAGTAATATATAAAATTTATTGAAATGACAGTGACGCCATCTGTCGAAAATTGGTCGTACCAGCTTAAGCATCCGGGAAACCGTCCACATACCCATTTTCCTAATGGAATGAAGCATTTTCCCGTGGTAAAAATAGCCTATGTTAATATGTGATTAATTGATTATGTAGCATTCAAATGGTGAAATATTTTTTGAAATCGGTCCAGTACTTTCGGAGCCTATTCGTTACATACAAACACACACACACAAACAAATCTTTCTCTTTATAATATTAGTATAGACTAGCTGCACCAATAGCTTTGCAGAAATTCGTTGGAATGACATCTAACGAAAATTGTGCAAAACCTTCGTGAGCTAATGCACAACAACTTTGCTGACATGACCTATGGCGCACTATAAGGTCGGCCTATGTCCAGGAATGGATGTCCTCCGACTGATGATGCTGCTGTAAGCTGATCGCCACAATATAACTGAATTGCAGGTGCTGTCCAAGTCGTGCAAAGTGATCCCTGTGATGATAATGGGCAAGATAATATCTAAGAACAAGTACGAGTTCTATGAATACGTCACCGCTGTCGTGATCTCTCTCGGCATGGTGCTCTTCATGCTGGGCAGTCACGATGACAACTTCAGTGAGTACTAGACACATCATATTATTCTATTTTCTCTGTATGAATGACTATATTATCTAACTGTGAAAGTGAAGTTGAATGTTCCTTGTATTATAGAGAAAGTCCATAACAAGTCTTCGTTTTTAGAATTTGGAAATAAGTGATTTAGAATCAGCAGCGTTTATAATACTTACCATGTTTATTATTTACAAAACTACAAAGTTATTATAGATGAGAAATAAGAATGGTCCTCTTGAAAAAAAATAATAAAAAAATACTCTAGACTCTAGAGCAATTAATTCCGTGCTGGTGCAGCATGAAATGAATTGATCATTAAATTATTGTTTCACGGTTAATTAGAGGCCTTAGATAAATTCACCCCAAACGCTACGTGATTCCTCTCATACTTAGAAAATGCTTTTTAATTTAGTAATAATCTAAATAGAAAGAGATGGGGTAGTAATAGAATACTGTTATTAGGTATTAATCCATGTACACTATTACATAACAATTAAAATTTTAAGTAGATACTGAAACTAAATACATTCGGCACATTGTATAAAAGTAAACTATACAAGTATTACACTGGTGCCAATTCCAGTAAGCGGCGCGACGAGCATCTCCGGGGCGTGTCTGCTGGCGCTGTACATGTGCTGCGACAGCTTCACGAGCTCGTGGCAGGGAGCGCTGTTCACGCGGCACCCGCAGCTGCGCCCGCTGCAGATGCTGTGCGCCGTGAACCTGTGCTCGTGCGCGCTCACCGCCGCCGCGCTGCTGCGCCCGGCCCCCCGCACGCTGCCGCTGCTGCAGGTAACTGTGACGCAGCAGCAGCAGCACTAACTGCTGCGCCCGCTGCAGATGCTGTGCGCCGTCAACCTGTGCTCGTGCGCGCTCACCGCCGCCGCGCAGCCCCTGCACGCTGCCGCTGCTGCATGTAACTGTGACGCAGCAGTAGCAGCACTAACCGCTGCGCCCACTGCAGATGCAATTCGCCGTCAACCTGTGCCCGCAGCAGTAACTGCACCGCTCGCAATATCCGCTAACACTTGTGTCTGCCCGCAGCACCCGCAGTTCCTGGCGGACTGCGCGCTTCTCTCTGTGAGCTCGGCGCTGGGGCAGCTGCTCATCTACCGCACCATCGCGCGCTTCGGGGCCGTTGTCTTCACCATCATCATGACGCTGCGACAGGTCACTACTATACATATTAATATTATACATACCAAAGTTTGTTTGTTTGTTTATTTGTTTGTCATTCTTTCACATCAAATCGGATCAACGCATCGATGTGATATTTAGTATGGCGATAGTTAAAGAATTCAAGAGTGCCATATGGGCTCTAAATATGTACAAATATATTTTTTTCTGCCACGCGAGCGAAGCCGCTGATAACAGACGTGTACATCTACACATATACAGCAGAGCATAACGTAAAAGTAAAAGTGAAACTATTTTTGATCTCTCTCTCTCTCTCTCTCTCTCTCTCTCTTCGGAGTCGGAGCCACAATATCATTGATACTGCGGTAGCCACACTCCTGATTCTGGCGTATGTTACACTTCTACACTAATGTAGTGTCGCTACGAATAGCACAATAATTTTAAGTTATAACTTAACTTATTTTTATATATAACTGTGGTGTGTACTCAGGCGTTGTCCATACTGGTGTCGTGCGCGGTGTACGGACACGGCGTGTCGGCGGCGGGTGCGTTGGGCGTGGTGCTGGTGCTGGGAGCTGTGCTCCTGCGGCTCTACTGCCGCGCGAGACTGCGCCGCCGCGCGCAGCCGCCTAGGACGTAGCGCCGCGAGTGGAGCCAGCGCCATGCACGTAGCGCCGCGAGTGGAGCCAGCGCCACGCACGTAGCGCCGCGAGTGGAGCCAGCGCCACGCACGTAGCGCCGCGAGTGGAGCCAGCGCCACGCACGTAGCGCCGCGAGTGCAGCCAGCGCCACGCACGTAGCTCCGCTAGTGTAGCTAGTGCGAAGTACGTGGCTGCAAGCTCCTCGCTACCTGCTCGAATATGGAATGCTGTCGACCGATAGACTAGATAGGATAGTTAAATGAAGTGCGACATTTTATTGGCCTTTGCATACTGCATATGCGGAGACAAACGAGCTGATACTTTACAATTGTATTGTCTCCACGATGTAAAAAATTAGATAAGCATTCCTAGATGGTAGATGCATTGTGACTGGATCGGTCTAAACTTAGACTATTGATTATTAGTACATATTGTAAATGTAATTTTTATTTATTGTCTATATTGTTTTACAATGAATATATTGAAGTATTGAATATATTACATTCGTATTTGTCGTGTTTTATTTTGTTCATTAGTTTTTGATATACATGATATACATACGCAGCAACAGAGCCATATTTTATTACGTCAGCGGCGTACAAACTTTTGTCTTTGGTTTCGCTTGTGAGTGTCCGGTGGCCCGGGGGGTGGGACCTGTGGTAGGCAGCTGGGTTTGGATCAGTTTCGCCAGTATGAACCAACAGTAGAATTTATTAGGAAACTTAACACATTATTTGATATAATGAATTCTCGCAATTTAAACAGTCCCGGTTACAAAAAACCTGTAATGAAATCTAATTTTGATACTATACAATTATTTTTAATTGATATGTTTTCATATATAAAATCTAAAAAATATGATTAGTGTATTAGAATCGAAAAGAAAAACCTAAAGTTTTTTGTTATGCATAAAGGGTTTATTATATTATTATAACCAAGCGTAGACCATTTCGAAATATTTTTTTCATCACATCTATTCGAAAAGAGGCAGTTTGATCCTCGTAAACAGGGAGCAAAATAGCTCTTTGATCCCTAGGGACGGAAAGTGATTAGAATTTGGAACGTGGATAAAATCGTGTGTCAAAGCCCCAATGACCAGATAAGAAATTAATTACTATCCGGCCACACGGGTGTCATGGAGTCATGACGTCAAGGTGACCTTGATGTCATGAGGCCATGACACCCGTGTAGCCACACCATTTGGAACATTGTATGAACAAATCGCTGGCTTTATGGCAAAATAATATGTCTTCGTTAGCGAAATTAAAAGAAAAAAACGCGGAAAATTATTTTTTTTATAGTATAGGGGAGCAAACGAGCAGTCGGAGCCATTGTCATGACTACTAACGCCCATAGACATCTGCATAGAAGACAGCCTCTACACAAATGCGCTGTCCTCCTTTCTCCTCCCACCTCCATGGGCCACCGGCTACTTACACACCGCACGAAACGCGACAGCACAGCTGTCACTTTACGCCAGTCTCGTGTAAGCGAAAGGTCTGTCGTGCCGGCCCAATTCGGCTGCATGCAAGCATGCAGTGTGGCACTACTTCTTACTAAAATGATTAGTTGCAGTACTCATTTTCTCATAGAAGTCGATGAAAAGTAGAGTGTTCACCTCGGGAGCAACACTATTTTTGAAGCTCGAGTACTTTGAATCCCTCGCTGTGCTCAGGATTCTACTTTAGAATCCTGGATTCAAAAAACACTCTCGCCTGAAAAATAGTGTTTTGCTCCCTAGGTGTTAACCCCTACTATTTGTGCCATTCGAGCACAGGGCGGTTTTAATAATAAACCCACTGCTGTACAATTTAGAGCTGCCTACAAAAAATATATTAATGTAATATAATAATACTGAAATTGCCATAAATAAAACCACTGTCCGCAACAGACTCATAGATGAAGATGATCCTCTTAGTGTAAAGATTGAAACTGAAATTGTTGTTTCCAAAGACCACAATTATTTGGCAGATATGCAAAATGCAATAGTTTACATTGTCGGCTTCTACGATTATATAAGTAAAAAGGGGTAGATAGGCTATGTGTGCTCAAAAAGTGGCACCACAAAACTAGGTTAATTAGCCTACTTGCACTCAGTCTTGTGGATGCGTCGGAGTATGGAGATCACGGAGGTACCACATTACTTCGAATCGAAGGACGACAACGAACAACATATATCTGTTTCTTTCTTTTGTTCGGTAATCAGAGGCCGTCTCTTTTCTGTCGTTAAAGTGCTTATGTTGATTATAAATTAGTACGCTTTGTAAGTGTGCGTTACTGGAGCCAAAGTTTTTTTAATTCTCTCATACAAATAACCTATCTACGCCTTTTACTTATATAGTAATAGGCCGGCTTTATCATTAAAGCAATGCAAGTGCAAATTAAATGTGAGCATTTCTTGGAATGTCTGTACAGTTATGAGAAACTAGAAAAAAGCCTTATATTTAATAAAGATAAGGATGGCCTCCGTTACCCCTCTCGTGATCTTATTACTTTATGTAATGCAGCTGAGGAAGTTCTCAGAAGGTGCAAAATATTCAATAAAATAAGTGGCATGCATCACTATTCCATAGACTTAATATTTTTATTTAGTCTAAGCACTATTCTATATCTAAGAAACAAACAGTATCATTATGTTGTATTATGGGTTGCCATTAAGAAAAAAATAGGCGCCCTTATATATTCCACTCTTTTTTTGCCAAGCTTTAATCGGGTTAAAATTATTTTGGTCGGTGGTAAAGTTTGAAGGATCAATTGAACAATCGGGTTTAAAAATAGGCACAAATTCGCCGTGTGCCTGAAGAAACATTGGCTATCGACCATTCGTGTCGCTCGAGTCGCTCGAGGATACGGAACTGATATTGCGGGGTTCCGGCCCAAAGGTTAGCGCTTTACCAAGCACACTTAGTATACAGGGTGTCCAAGAAAACGGGACACCTGTTTTAACGTGGGATGGGGTACTTTAGTAGTATTCAAATACAAAAAAAATTTTTGGAAAATTCATAAGCGGCCCAAAGTTTTAAAAATATTAACTTTTTTCATTAAAAAAACAGAACGTGAACAAAACCAGATGTGTTGTTTATTTTTTGTTATATCCATGAAACATTTAAATATAAACCGGCCAAGAGCGAGTCGGACTCTCACATCGAGGGTTCCGTACGTACTAAAAGTATAGGGCGACATTTTTTACCAGAAAATAAACTAACTTGGTTTTTCATAGCATTTGTATGAACAACAAAGTTGTAATTGCGTTTTTTGAAAATGTTTTATTTTTCAAAAACTCGTAAGGATATCTAGCTCAAACCAATTTTCGTTGATAGTTTTCATTGAGATCTACAGCATAAATAGTTTTTAGATTTCTCACTCGCTTAATTTAAAAGCTAGAGGGTAGGAACACTCATTTTTCCACTTTAAAAGCGTATATCTTTGAAACAATTGATTTTGATGTAAAATGGTTGAAGTAATCGTAATGTCGTTCAGAAGACCTATTCATAGACACCCCTCACATACAGGTTGGATGAAAAAAAAATTAAATTCAGTTCTATGTATGCAGTGCCCCCCCCCCCTTTATTTTTTTATTTATTCATTGCTATTCAAAATTCGAGTAGCGGTTCACAAAATACACCAACTTACAAAGTTTCAACTACGAAGGCTTAATAGTTTCGGAAAAAATTGCTGTGACATACGGACGGACGGACGGACAGACATGACGAATCTAAGTATAAGGGTTCCGTTTTTTGCCATTTGGGGAGGAATCCCAAGCGCAGGCAAAAAGCTATATCCCAAACCCGAGCAAAGGCTTTATCTATGTCTAGACTAATTGCCAACGCCTTAATGCGTTAAGCAAATAAAGAGGTCAGTGACCGAGCGATATTGTTGGAATCTATTACGCTGTACGCAGAAGCTGGCAGTTGAAAATTACATCGATTTTCAATGATAATTCTTAATTTGTAAATAAATCAAATCTTTAAAAATCCCTTTGATCTTTGGTAATGCTATAGGTCCATAGTTAGGCAGGACCGAGAGGTCTCTTTTTTGCGGCACCGGAGCAGTTCTCAAGTTCCTTGAGACGATGCATAGGAGTACCAAAAAGGAACGGGCTATGGGTGAACAAGTTCTTTGGGTGATGGCAAAAAAAAAATGACTATATTAACAAATAAGATAAGGAACAAAGATACTTACAACAAAACCAGTAAAAATTGTAACACAAAATTAAGGAATAAAAGAAAAGCCATCCTAACTTCATAGTTCTGTAAGTCTTAAAAAGCACGGTTGAGAGATTTGAAGCTGCAACGTCAAATAGTTGTCATGAATTGTATCAGAATGGTCTCCCTTCAAAATTACATAAGTCAAATGGTATCAGAAAATATAGTTGAAGAAAGAAAACACATCCCCTATTTGGGATAACTAACATTCTAATTCGGTAATGTCTCCTTAATACCTAAATAGCTGCAGCATCTTGTATGTATAAAATACAAGTCCATAGCATCTTTGCGTACCCCGTAATGTTAACTCGCCATTGAGACTACACTAGAATATGGCCAAGAACATGTGAATGAGGTTTTTCAGAGCAAGTAATTTAATTAGTACAAGTAAGTAAGTCATGCTTCTAGTGATAGAAGATTTCACGTGTAGCAACACGTAAGAAACAACAGATAAAGATTTTTTAGAAGCAAGTTAACTTTTGGGTTCTGGATTCTTAAGAGGCCACCTGACATCAAAGTAGGTAATCGAAATTCATAAATACACCCCACAACATGAAAGTATTCTCAAAGAAAAAAAAATACACACATGGGCCGAAAAGCAACATGAATCCTCAAGCAATCGTAATACAAAAATGATCATTTACTAGCTAACATCGTGCTTCCTTGTGGGTACATTTCAAAACAGATGTCCGAGTCTAAATGTAACCTGCAAGCGGCGTGTATAGGTGGCCACATATAACGAAATATTATTTCCTATGTTATACTAAAAATAGGTTAGGCTAAGTAAGATATTTAGATTTATTTAACTACAGTCAAATCAGTCCATATTTTGGTGTAATACTAAAATGAAAAAAATGTGTGAAAAACCCGACTTTAATTAATGCACTACAAATGGGAGTTTTGTAATTGTAAAAAAAATTATCAAGTGAAATAACTGAACCTGAAAATTTTGTGTAAACCAGTGTACCTAATTACCTATGTTATAAAAGAATGGAATTTTAATTATTACGGATGGAAGGATCAACCTACGAGTCTAGAAGACCATTGTCAACCATTGTAAATCAGCTTATTCAGGTTTAATATAAAGCTCTCCACAAAACAACGACCTTTATCTTCCAACGGAATTAACAATTCAAAAATCCTTTGTCATTGTGAATTCGCTAGATCTAGTACCGCAATCTGGTGTGGAGCAGTAATATGGAAAAATTATGGCTACTCTACTCTAGAAGGAAGAAGTATTTACAGAGAAACCCAATATGGAAAACAAAACCCAGGTTACATAAAATGTAACGAAAAATAAACTATCAGATGAAAAATTTGTTACTTGGGAAGAAGAATCATTGCCAAAACATAAAGCTTTATCTCGAAGACTAACTGCTTTTAATGAGAGGACAAAAAATGAGCCGAGGCCTCTACATAAGTAAATATATACAGTAGTTTTAAAAAAGCCCGTAAGACACTACATATAAATGGACACTGAATCGACGTTTAAAACAAATGACGAAAACATAATACACGCGTAAACATATCGCCTGTACCGCTAGGAACTTTTACTGTGATTTATACTCGGACCCCGAAGTGCAGAGAGAAGTAGAGTTAGTGCCTACAGAATACCATACTAATACAGAATCCGAAATTCCCACTTCATCAATGAAGTAGAAGACTTTCAAGCTGTAAAAGGACTAAAAAGGGAGAAAAGCTGTCTCGGATGAAGCCAACAATGAGCCTACATGAAACGGAGGGCTACGAAGGCATTTATAACATGATCTTAGAAACTGTGATTGATGAAACCACCAAAATCTTACTTACGCATGGCAAGGCTAATTAATCTCTTACCTACGCTGTTAGATCATTTCGTAAATTATTACTAATATTATTCTAAGCAGCACAAAACTATATAAACTATTCTCTTCGATCACAAACAAGAGACGAAGTGAAACATGATACAAAAACCTGTAAAACAAGCCGGCTTCAGAAAAAGATTCGCAACTAGCATATTCACTCCAAATCCTCCGGCACATAATCAAATCAAATGTCTGTTGTTTCTTGTCGGTAGACTGTGGCATTTCCTTTCTGAACCTGTTTCTGCCTTCTTATGCTACGGAAGCCCAA
>LUGF01027783.1:175783-209898 GCA_001625245.1 Calycopis cecrops | reverse complement strand
CCCGCAGTCGGGACAGATGTTTCAATAGCTAAGGGCGAGATCACACACGCTACTTTTAGCAGGGCAACCGGCGATAAACGACTGCTGCTTTCAGTCGCGGTATCGGAATCCCGCGATTTATCGTCTGTTCCGATGCTCTATACGTATCACTCGCAGACGCTTGGCGACTAAACAGCGGCGTTCTGTGTTTGTAAGTGTGCTCTGGAGAGCGTCTCGTTCTGCATTCAGCTTCTAAAAAGCGACTAAATCGCCGACCGCCGATGCTGATAGTAGCACGTGTGCGGTGGCGCTAATTGAAGGGTACTGTGTCGGCAGCGGTACGGCATGGTGGCGACGCTGGTGTTGAGCTGCGTCGCGACCGTGGCGCTCCTGCCGTGCGTGCTGCAGCGAGCGTGCCTGGGCCGCGTGCGCCGGCCGCCCTCCAGCGTCTGCATGCACCGCACTGCCGACTCGTACGTATGCGCCGACGCCCGCAGGACCTTCGGTGTGAAGGGAGCACACGGGCAATCGGTGTCTAACAAATGGACACGCGCATGAATTAAGGCCTGCGCAGTCGAGGGATATTTGTCCGCGGATCGGAAAATGTATGAAAAGTACCGCGTACCTACTTTAATCCCTCGTTTGCTATACTCCATACAGTTGCCAGCGTTCTATTTTAGCGGACAAAAAACCCGCAGACAAAAATCTCTCGTCTGCGCAGGCCATCAAGGTGTTCGCACATTACGCCAACTCGACGCCGACTCCACTCCAACTCAACTCGTACGTACTAGAGTAAAATATCACGTGAGCCGGAGTACTTCTTACAGTCACTGCACAAGTTCTTGCGGCCATAGTGAAATGATCTTCATCATTAATTTAAGAGAGAGCTAGGCTCTTGTCTTTCAGCGCTTGTCATTCTTTTATTGTTGGCTCTCCACTTCTTACGTAGACATTTTAATTACATAACAAATCTATTTTTCCTCCTTAGATGGTCTTTAAGAAAATGTCATGCATAATGAGATGTGCCTTGTGAATAAAATCTTGTTAAATAATGCTTAATTAAATGCACGCCACTCCATATTATGTTGATTTGAAAACGAGGGGTTCTATAAGATGGATGATCTCTCAAATGGACGTACCGATGTCGATGCGATTTTACATACTTTGGCCAAATTCATGGCGTTGGTTCTCAGTTTTTTTTAAATAATATCTGTGGACCTTACACACCAAGTTAGCCGAGCCCCGTGCCTACTGCAAGGACTACTTACGGGCAATGGAGACATATTTATTTTTTATATAAGTTTAAGGAGTTCTTTATATTTAAGATCTTTAGTATATAAATGCATATTATAATATATAGATAAAACCGGACCTCGGCGAGATTCGAGTCCGCGACCCCTGGTGCTTGCCCGAGCCCCTGCGCCACCCGGACGTCCATCAGCTAGGTAACAGAATCAGTTCATTTCTTATCACCTGGGATTTCTTTTTAATTTTAACTGATCGCGTAACGTTCCCCCTTCCTCACTTCTTTGGGCGTCAAAATAAAAAAAAAATGCCAATAAAATACCGCCTATGCAATGTTACTTGCTGACAATACAGCTGTCTAATAGTGAAAGAATGATCAGTAGCCTCGGAAGCGGTTCGATACACAAAAAAATCTTTCCTCCTTGTAATTTATATTAGACTAGCTGCGCCCCGCGGTTTCACCCGCGTAACTTTCGATCCCGTAGGAATATCGGGATGAAAAATAGATGTTGGCCGATTCTCAGACCTACTCAATATGCTCACAAAATTTCATGAGAATCGGTCAAGCCGTTTCGGAGGCGTATGGCAACGAAAACTGTGACACGAGAATTTTATATATTAGATATGAATAAATGACAAGGAGGAAAGATCTTAGGGACCAGAGTCGGATATAGAAAAAAACCATAGTGAGCTTAAATTATTTACTTTACCAGTGGTTCGGAACTGTAGCAATTATTGAGCAAAAGAACCACCAAGAAATCGCAATCTTAGAAAATAGTCAGGATTAACATCATTACTACAACACTTCTCCAACGTACAATGTTGCCATGAAGTAGTCGCTAACAGTTTCACTATTAATAAACAACTCACAGTACGACAGGAATACTTTCCAGGTCAGCGAGTAAATCATCCCAACACTGGGCACATGACCTGTTATAGTGGCGTGAATGGCCAACTACCCGCGTACTATTTATCACAACTAGTCGCTACACGTGTTAGTTGGCCTCATCGACTAATGTTGCCAGGATGCAGCTTTATCTCCTAACAATATGTAATAATGTCGTCCTAGCCGATTTTGGCTACGGCGGCCGTCTATATAGACGAGCCATCTGCGCAGGACATGTTATAGTGACCAGGTGTGCGCGCAGACACAAGTGCACTCTCTATTTCCCCATTCTCATATTCCGATGGGACGGCAATCCGACACGACCGGTGAGAAATCAGGCGCAGAACCTACGGCTTAACGTGCTCAATTTTGAGATCCGAGGCACGGGAGTGTAACACCGCCTACTTCCTGACTCCGGACTGTTATTAGAAATTGAAAAATCCCAATAACAATTTCCGTCCCAACCCGGGATTCGAACCCTGGACCTCACGTCTGTGGTTGAGCACGCTTACCACTAGACCACGAGGCAGTCAACAATAATATGTATAATTAGTATAGAGAGATTAATTTTGTTTTTTTTCTTTAATAGAAACGCAAAACAAGCAGTGTAACGTTAAAGAAGATACCTACATCGGAAACGATTGAGGTCCAGCTCCAGATTGATATATCTCCTGGACAATCTAGATCTAGGTTTTTTTATTTTCTCTACTACTACCCGTCTTTTTGCTGGTCCAGTCTTGTTCTAGTCAGTTCTGTAATTCTGGAACTGTTGAGAAAGTAGGGTTGTCGCTCGTACTTGGAGCCTGGATAGTGGATAGGTACCTAATGTTTATACTTAGATCTGCTGATATTGTTTTAAATATCCGACAGTCGCGTCATCGCGGGAGCACGAGCAGTGGCTGATCATCATCATTAATCCTGCGCATGCGCTTCGCCTTGCCCATGTCCCCTCGTGGCCTATGACCAGTGCCGGGTTTTTTATTACAAGGGGGCTAACGAGCGGGAATGAAGTCATACGATGACTACCGACGACCACTGCCTTCTCCACCCTCCATGGGCCACCTGCTACTTTCACACCGCACGAAACGCGAAGGCACAGCTGTCTCTTTAACATCGGTATCGTGCCCAGCCGGGTTAGACTCTGGCGGGGCCGGGGGCTTAGAGGATACCTTGGAGATGGGAAAGGATCCGATTTATTTCTGCAAAAATGATCGTAAGGCCCTTACGCTTTATGGGGCCCGGGGCTGCATACAGCAGCCCCCCTGAGCCTCGTGCCAGGCCAATTCAACTGCATGCATGCATGCAGCGTGGCATCTATATGAATTATTATTAAGCTAGCGCTGGGCCTCTAGCACAGTATTGTAGAGACGCCTTCATGTCGCTGCCAGCTTCAGAGTGGCGTTGACGTAGAGGAGCCGTCGCTGATGCTGATGAAGTACGACGGAGGCGCACTTTAGGAGCCTCGTCAAACAAATAGCTAGGCACGTCAATGTTTTCGCTGTCCATCCGCTTGTTTACAATAACACGCGCATTGTCCAGCGCCGCTTAATATATTACCCCTACCACGGTGGCCAGAGCTGCTGCGTGCTGAACGCGGCCTAGCAGGGCCTAGGATTTATCCTAGAGGGGCCCCGCCAGACACGTGGGCGCTTAGGGGGATCCACTATATTAAGTTGTTCATCTTCTATGTATGGAAACATGGGGAGGCAGAGTTTAAAATGCCATTAATTAGTTTCCATTCGTACTTCTTACTTCCTTTAGCAGGGTATCAAAAATGCCAGCATTATGGCATAGAAGCATCGAAGACACGGGTACATACACTTTCAATAGCACAAAACCTTTTTAAGTAAATGAAACCACATATTTAGTGGCTACACAACAAAAATCAAATCAATCGGAGCCATAGTTTAGCCACAGGAATTTTTTAAAGTTTTTTCTCACTTCGTACACTCTGTACGTCAGCTGTTCGCGAGCTAGCTAAGACTATGGGCAGCCGGGGTCATTTACCCCGTGCGATGTTGCCGCCAGCTGTACGCGCCGGTACAAAGCATGATTATATTGTTTCGCTATTTAACTAGTTTAAAAAAAATATTTTCATATAATTGTCGTATTTTTTTCTTCATAGTTTCGGATTAACTGTAGGTACTTATAGTACAGATTAATAAACTTAACTTATAGTATATGTGGTATAATTTAACGCTTGTATCAACCTTGTATAATGTTTAAGGCCATTTATTTTTAATCGTATATACAAGTAATAGCAGAACTCGCTTACATCTTGAGTAAAGCAGTTAATATTGCTATCTTTTTGAATTTAGAGCACATTTCGTGCCTGTAAAATGGACCTCAACACGTAATTGTGCTCCACCCTAGCCCTGCGTAGACCTAGATAGGTGACTATTAGATTGAAGTTGATGTGTATCCTGCCTGTTGGTTTCCGAGGAGAGCCGGGTGCTGCAGCATGTGTGACGCAACACGTCTCGTGGTAGGGCCGGCGGCATGCGCGAGCGCAGTATAAAGCAGCACGAGCGCGGCTGCGCGCGCGATGTGTTCTGCCGCCGCAGCCTGGGCCTACGTCTGCTGCTGTGCTGCTGTTCTTGTCGCTGTGACTGCTCGACTCAACGCCGCGATGATTCTGTACCTCGTCCTGCTGGCCATAGCGACCATAAATCAGGTACTTTATAACTTACGAAGGGTACCTATATACTTTGATGTCATCGCATGTTGTGACTACGCCATGGGCATTTGTTTTAAATTCTACATAATGGGGCCGCATTTAGTGTGTCCCTATGAATAAATTAAGATTTACTATTTTTTTTTAATAATAAATTTGTTTACGACGGTATTATTTTCAGTGGCGTTACTAGAACCTGACGGATGTGACTTTTAACGTGTTAATATTCACCAATACCGGCTAGAAAACTAGAGCAGGCCCTGGAAGTATTTGAGTATGCAAAACCTGAGTGCCGCATTCCACCAATGGATTTGAGTTAAGGATAGATTTGAGTAAAGATAAAGATAGATAAAAAAATTTTGGAGTAACTCCCATACAATTAAAGTTGGGATAGTTTTTTTTCTTGTCCTATAACCCATCTTATGTTGTACAGTTGAATAGGTCTTTGAAAAAAAAATGAAGTTGAGAACACCATTTTTAAATTTAGAGATCCGTTTATGAAATTTAAAGGAAAACTTAGAACTGAGTAGGAAGTAAAAACTAAACTTATGGCACCAAAAAAATTGTCTGGCAAGATTCGGATTCTCAATCTATAAGCTATCCTTAACTCAAACCCATCAATGGAATGCCGCACTCAGGTTTTGTATACTCAAATACTTCCAGGGCCTGCTCCAAGCTGGACTGTAATGAATGTCAATATCGTCTAACTTTTGTTTTTATCCCAGCAGGGCATGGAATGGTTTGGTTGTCAAACCACTCAGTATTTTGTATCGATGGTCAGTGTCGAGGTGCTCAGGTATACCCTAGGAAAGGATGAGTCCTGGAGAACGCAGCAGACACCGAACTCCTAATACCGAACATGTCCCATCGATAATGGCGTCTGGTCTCCCTCCGGTGCTCGGCCTGCTCCTGCTATGGCGTGCAGTTTTCGTAACCCAGACCTAGTGATTCGCAATTTTTTTTTTCCAGAACGAAATCGGGATGCGCTTCAGTGCCCGCGTAGAGGTGGAAGCGCCCTGACTAGTGCATTATGACTTGGTGGAGACGTCAAACCGCTTATATCGGAATGTGTCTTTTCCTTCTCCACGACGCAGCGACCGTTCACGCGTCCTGCTAGAATCACGAATAACCACGATTGAATTTCGTGTGCATATGTGTACAGACTCCCTTTAGGTCGACTAGGTCATTAGAAATAGCCCAGTTTTCCATTTTTGGACATTGTACCTCGGGGAACCCAAGGGATTCGGGGACTTCTAACAAGGCATTGAAAAATCCAAAACAAAAATGGTGCGAGGGCGATTAATCGACGACGACCAGAACATTCGACTGCAACTGCTTCTTCCAACTGCCACGCGCCTTGGAGGAGGTGGTTATCAAGAACTGTTAGATGATGATGAAAAACCGGCAGCATTTCCAGTTGTCGCTTATGTCATCGTGGATAGAGTCGTCATCAACTATTACTGACTTAGAGTTCGATATGATGAGCGTTAAAGACGGACTACTGGGAAAATTATGCGATCGGATTACGTCTTTTTTTTTTAGAACATAGCCTAAGGTCGTTGTCGACGGTGCAAGTTCGGACCTCTAATCTGTCATTGTGGAGGCACCAGTGCAGAGTCCCGCTTGCCCTGAGTAAAAGGGGGCATGCGAGCAGTTGAAGCTATTTGACGACAGACGCCTGAGGATATGAATTTTGCAGACGCGTTACTCTCCATTCTTACTCCCGTCAAACGGGCCATCGGCTACTCACGAACTGCCCGAGATGCGCCAGCACAGTTGTCACTTTACGGCGCTACCATGTGAGCCAAAGGTTTGATCCGGAACTGGGCCACGTGACAGGGTCGTGCGGCCCAGTTGTCCCGCAAGGCCCTATCTCTGACTAAATCAAATGTATTGAAGGGCTGTCTTGCTACAAAGAATTACTTGTCGTTATAGAGTTAGATGTTATACATCCTCGTCCATAAATGTGCTTCCTGCAAAATGAACTGATTGCCAATATAGCTGAACTGCCCATTGCTTCTAATTTGACTCGCGTGTCGTTCGCCTTTATACCATCGAGCCAACGCCGTATCGAGGCGGGACGGGGGCTAAAAGGGGCTGAAGCCCCGGACCCAGAAGGCTTAAGGTCCTTATGGTAATTTTTGTACCCATTAAAGAGGTCCCTTCTCCAAGGTCTCTTGTTCTCGCTGGAGCTGGAGCTGGAGCCGGACCTTGTCTTACACTAATCATGAAAATGCATTGACTCTTATAATATAAATGTATAGAACAGATAAGCTTTTAATAAGTTCTTAAATCATTATTAATATAAACTATATATGCTTCCAGGCGACGGCGGAGTGCAAGAACTGCGTGGTAAGTTGTGTTTTTATACATAAATTAATTAATAGATTGTTGTTGTCCATAGAGTAACCAGTGATCTCTGTTAAAGGTATTTTTATATAGCAGACAGACAGACATTCATGCACACCAACGCCCACGTAGGTCCGCGTTATTTACGCAGACGCCGTGGTCTTCTGTCTCCTGAACTTTAACGTGACAGAGCAACAAAACAAAACAAACAATTTTTCTATTACATAATAAGTATATAATATGTTACCTATAATGTAATAGACGCGTTATAAACAGTGCGTCTCCTCGCTGGAGGTTTGCCTGTGACCAGAGCACCTACCGACTGCACAGTATACACTGGGTACACCACAGAGTTAACACAGAGATGGAGAGCCATCTTGTCGTACATCAAAAAGTGGGCATTTTTTGTAGATAAACATTTAAATTATATTTGTATTTAGTTTTAACGTAGATGTACACGAGTGCGGCGGCTCATCAACATATCGACGCTGTCGTGTCTCGAAAAATACAAATATTTTTACTGTGCAGAAATACTTACATAATAAACTAACTCATACATTGACCACTGGCCTCCACAGGAGGGTCCCTGTGCCGCGTCGTGGAGGTCGGTCTCGTTTTGTAAAATGCGAATAAAGTTTAACGCATTTCTCGAGATAAGACTAGATCGTTTTCCAGCGTCGACAGTAGGTTGCTCGAAAGAATATGTGATAAATACGAAAATATTGAAACCTACTTAAATTATAAATGCTTCCTTATTTGTTTGTTTGTTTGTTACTCCTTCACGCAAAAACTGCTGAACCGATTTTCATGAAATTTCACACACAAATAGAGAGTAACTCGGATTAACACATACGATAGTTTTTATTCCAAAAAAATGTTCCTATGGGATGCCATGGGATGATTTTCTATTTTCCACGGGATCGACATTCACGCGGGTGAAACCGCTTGGCGCAGCTAGTATCACGTGTACTCCACTTGCATGTAGTTAGCAGGTTCGGTGCACCGGTGCACGTACCTGGTAGTGTTGTATAAATATCCGAGAAGAATGTAAACTGTTTTTTATTATGAGTCGTTCAATACAACTACAGGCAGAGCATCCGTTATTGAAGCTTGTTATTTCAAATTCAATCATTTATTCATTAATTGAATTATACTATTTTTTTACGTTAATCATAATATTATTAGTTTGGATTGTACTACCAGGTTAAGGCCACCTTGTTTAATATACTTGTTTATGTTCTGTCAGAGTGTTAGTATGTTATTATATAAGATGTTATGACTATTTAAATAAAATAAAAAAAGACCGTACGAAACGGCCCGTAATGTATAGGATTCCATATTAAAAAAATGAACGCAACATGAAATATGACATTTTCCTCAAAAAGTTACATTTCTGTGTTTGCTTGTAATTAATATGTAAGTTATTTTGCTTCTAATTATTTATTAGCCCGTCACCTCGTAGAGTGACGAACGTATTGTTAAGAGATATTGAATTCTGCGTTGCACCCGGAAAGGGCCGGAATCACCGCGTGGACATTCTAACTGATCACCTTAACAAAGTTCATACACATAATATTGCAAAAAGAAATGGAGCATCACACAGAAATGCAGCGGCTGACAAAAGCTTCTCCCATTGGGCCCATCCGGAGTCACGATTATTGAAAAACCGGCCAAGGGGAGTCGGACAAACATACAGGTTTGGCCAAGAATTAGTAACATTAGAAAAATCGTAAATCATCTAAATTACCACCTTCGACTTTGGTTTGTGAACTTTAACAAGAAGTCTGCTGTGGATAGGTTACCTACCCTACAGGTCTAGCCCCGCGCCCTCTAGCAAGGAGGCATTTTTTATCATTTAAGGGGACAAAGAACTAGTCGGCACCTTGTGATGATTGCCGATGCCCATAGACAAACGAATGAATATGTAGACGTGTGGTGAAGCTTGCAGCTATCTACTTCACGTACACCCTTACTAATTACTTGGCAGCATGGCACTACCTGCTACTACTTGGCTTGCTCGTAACAAATACCACATCTGATGCCCCGCGTGGAGGGCTCCCTTACTGGGCCTCTGAAAGCTCCCCAAGCGGATCTTTTGCTGGCCGCAGCCATCTCTCTCCCGTAGGAAGGCAAGAATAAGAGGACGCTGTTCCGCGCCCACTAACTTATCCTTACTTGAAATCTTGGCGAGGACTCCCTTACTGGCCTCTGAAAGATGCCCAAGAGTAGCAGATCTTACCGCATACGTCCCTCTCTCTTCCACAGGTAGGCAAGGATGCAAAGGCGATGTTCTGCGCCCATTACTTTATCCTTACTTTAAATCCCAATGTCCCACTGGCCTCTGGAAGGTTCCCAAGCGTACCAGATTTTACGCTGACTGTATATGTCCGTCTCTCTCCCGCAGGTAGGGAAGGATGAGAAGGCGATGTTTCGCGCGCACTCGGAGGCGTGTCTGCCGTCGTCGGGAGCGTCCGCGCGGGCGGTGGAGGCTCTGCTGCGGGGCGAGGGGGTGGACGGGCCCGCGCTGCGCCGCCACGTGTACTGCGTGCTGCTCAAGTGCAAGATGATCTCCAAGGACGGCAAGCTGCTCAAGAGCGCGGTGCTCGGCAAGGTGGCCGTGAAGAACGACGCCAAGAACATCACCAAGGTGAGTAACAGCTTTCTTTTCTTTTTTTTCGCAGGGAAAATGTTTTATGCTCCGTCCTACCAGCTTTGGGTGAGCCGGAAGGGTGTGTCGGTCTCACACCGACTCTGCGAGTGTTTTCGGCCGCCGTGGTCGAGTGTCCCGGATCTATCAGCTTCAGGATGATCCGGCGACAAGGCGAGTGACACCTACTATACACGGACACTTATCAACACGGAAGGGGAACGTAACCGTATCGACACAAGCCGTTCAGTATTCTTTGTCTGACTCTACACTGTAACACACACTAATGGGAAACGTAACGTAATCGCTTCGCCTCGAAAAGCGAAGGCGATACGTTTACGTTCCCTTTCCGACTTGATAAGTGTGCGGTGACCATAACAGTCACCGGATCACGGTAAAGCAGGCAGGGATGATTGCGTTTAGCAGTGAACTTTCCAGTCAACACTCCAAGTTACTTTAACGGCAAGATCCTGACCAGACGAAGCTATACGCATCAATCTTTATTGTTTCCACATATCGTGTTTTAATCGCGCGTCAACATGACTGTTCCGTATTTCGATACTGCTGCTATTTCGATGTAGTTTTCGATGCTATCCCGTTCCATTTCGAATAAAATTCGTAAATTCGCCATGCACTTGCTCGTTGTTCTGGATGCTACAACGGAGCCCGAGCATCTCGATACGCCCGAGAGTAGCGTCGCGCTCATTACTCGCGTTTTTCGCGCGACTCGCGACTGATAGTGCGCACAGTGCGCCTGTACGTGACATATTATGTAGCTCTAGTGCGCCAGCACCGCGCGTGTGGACTCGCGTGTAAAACGCTCAATCTGAACAGGCTCAGGGATGAGTCTGAAGTAATTAGGAGAGTAGGATTAACACCGGCTCGTAATAAAAATGTAGGCAGTTTCTTCCCGTTTTCTCTCGCTTCCTTATCTATCTCTATTCTCTCTGTCTCCCCCCAGATCATGGAGAGCTGCGCCAACCAGACGGGCGACAGCCCCGAGGACCTCGCGTGGAACTTGTTCCGCTGCGGATACGACAAGAAGGCGGTGCTGTTCGACTACATGCCCACCGAGGCCGAGTAGTTCCGAGAGTACAGTGACGTCAGCGGCCCGCGCAGCGCTTGTACAGCTTGGTTTGTCGCCGTCGTGTAGCGGCGAGTGACGTCAGAACGTAATGTAAGCCGAAGCTCCGCTCTTTAGCAAAACCACGCCATTCTTTACGTAGTCAACTTCGCGCGGTTCTCTAGAGACGCCGGTTTGATGACGTCATTCGCCGCTGTGTTACCGCTACGTTCTCAGGGAACCAAAGCTGAGAGATTTGCCCGCCGACTGGCAATTCATTCTTAATGCGAACGGGTCTCCAACTAAACTGCACTTGTTTATTATTGTGACGTCACTAACCCTCCTGTCCTTAGTTTTTTTTTGACGTAATAAATATAATCACACATTGTTGTTTTAACCACCTGAATTTTATATTTCATTACATCATTACATTCACCATCATCACCATTACATAGAGCACTGCTCTCCTTCGCTCCATCCTCCACAACGTGGCACGAGATGTCCGCACGAAACGCGACAGCGCAGCTGTTTATTACTGATAACCAACCAGGCCGTGTCGATTCTGGTTCTTTTTGCTTATAATGGGACAAACGAGCAGTCGAAGCCTTTTTATCGCTGCCCACGCACATAGATATTCATATTATTGTAACGTAGATGTACTGCCCTCTTTTCTTCATCTAGTCTATTGGAAACCGCACGAAACGCGACAGCAAAGCTATGCGGCAGTATCACGTGAGCGACAGCTACCTCCCCGGCCGTGCCGGCCCGATTCTGGCACAACGCAGCAATATCATTACCATAAGCTATTTATTTACTTGGAATATGAGTAATGTGGCAACAACATTGCGCAGTATAATGAGATGCACTGTTGTGCGTAAGTGTAAATATTGGAATCGCTTTATGATCTCATTGCGGCGGTGGTCCGTAGGCGTGGAGTGCGGACCCGCTCGCGCCGCGGCAGTATGTGCTCAGACCTTTGCCTTTGCGTAGCGTGCAATTAAAAAAAAAACTTTCCCGCCACATTCCTTTACGAATAGTTTGTTTATTATTTTAAATTATTTTATCATGTGTGTTTGTTTTAAAATAAGTGAAGAGTTAATATTTAATAACGATTTATAACAGTTTTTAAGGAATTATGTTTGATAATTATTATTATTTATTATTGAAGTTTGTGTTTGTGTGTGTGATCAATGACTGCTAATGTTCGGAATTAAGAGGAAGTTCAAAAACATTGCGTTTAATCGTAAGTATTTGAGTCTTGTTGTCACAGTTACTTAGCCTTCATCTAGAGCTCATTTGATTAGCTCAGCTTTGGAAAAATATATCTAGCGAGATGAAAATATACAAAGATATCGAGTGACGACCGGTGGCGCCGCGCCAGTTCCGACTGCAATGCTGCAACGTCTGCCTCTGACAGTGCGGTCTGCAGAGGAAATTTCCTGCTGTAGGAACAACGGGGGAAATGAGAACAACAAAAATAGGGAAAAAGAATTATTAATAATCGATTCAGTGTCCCACATTTGAGTAACTGGCCTTACAGCCTCTGGGACTTCTGAAGAGATAAGGGAGCTCGTGTGGAGAATGCGAAATTACACTTGGTAGGGATTTAGAACTCGAGGAAACAAACATGCAGACAAACAAAGGAACACTATGTTTTTCAACTTACACAAGTTTTACAGTACTTATAGGACGGCAAATGAGCAGCCGGAGCTATTTTCATGACTACCGACATCCGCATACAGGTGCGTTGCCATACTTACTCCTTCTCCCTCCCTGGACACTTGCACACCGCATGAAGCGCGACAGCACAGCCGGTATCCCGTATGCAAGAGGTCCTCGGTCGTGCCGGGCTTCACGCTCGTAGCTCCCGTTGGTGCGAACCTTCGGTGTGCGAGTCCAAAAAGTACATTTATATTATTTTAGCTTGTAATTAGTTTGTATCAAAAACTCTATTCGGTAATTTTTGACAAATACAAACCTACAAAATTTTGCCTTCATATTCTGAGGATAGGATAAGGTAGGATTTAAAGGGAACCCCTGCGAAGTGCTGCCACCTTGTCGTGGTCGGAGGGGTTGCATGCCTCTCTGATCCCCGAGGCTATGCCGGACAGGGCTACCCATACCGTACAGGCTTGGGGGGAGAGGTTAGACTAAGAGCAGCTTAGCTGGCGTGGCATGCTCCTTTGGAGTATTGGGGTCAGGGGTCCGAATGGGAAACTGACTCCATTACACGGTTTCGTAATAAGGACTGTTCAACGGACAGTCCCCAAAGAGGAGAAGTCTGGCCTTTTCACCGAGGACAGTTTGTTACTGGAGGGATCCTGTTGCTTATAGATCCAATTATAGTGGCTGAAGGCATTCTGACAAGGGATTTAGTCGGTAGGTACCCGGTTGAGCCACCCGGGCTCCTGGGTAGTGCACATAAACGTATTCCCCGGCGTTACCAAAAAAAAAATGAAGTGCTGAGGCCAGGGGTCAGGATGAGATTCTGACTCCATCGCATGGTTTCGATGTCGAAGGATCTGGTAGTCCGATCAGCCCCTTTTTGGAGGAGAGCCCCTGAGAAGGACTGGCCAGTCGCAGAGGTGGCCTGCTGCGGACGGATCCGGGGCATCTCAACAAAGGTGGTAGATGGCACCCTTGATTTTGACCAGTAGTCGGCCCTTGTTGGGTTTGGAAGCTGGCACTTCCCACTGGATCCCAACCAGGTCCAGTGGCAGCTCATTGCCCCGTGTAAACAAATAAAAAAGGATATAAAAGGAAAGGATGAACTGTACTACTATAATTGACTCTCCAAACACATCACTATAAATATCCAACATGAAACATACCCACTATCGGGTCAACAGTACTGTTACCAGTATGAGTTACTTTCGCTAGTCCTTGTGGCGCAATTTACATAGCTATGTTAATATCAGTTGCGCGGTGGTGTGGGCGGAGCGACCTACAAGTGCACGCCAATATTGTGAGTGTGGGGAACTTAGTCCGATACTGGTCCGATAATGTAGGGTGTGTTGGTGATTTGATATCTGTAAGCCATTTATAATATTGTCTTTTGAAATTACATTTTTCTACTTCACGGGCTACAAGGGTTGCACCCCTTTAAGCGTGATTCTGTAGACTTAACGCAACCACTAGTTATATTGAAGCGTAGTCAACGCCATGGTGTAGACTGTAGAGGAAAACAATTAAAACAGCGTGTGGGAAAATTGCCCATTGACATAGTTCAAAACTCTGTAAAAATATTAAAAATCATGCGGTCAAATGACAATGACGTTTTCAAGTGACAATGCAAAATACCGACGCAAAAAATATGAGGAAAATGTATGTGCTGTCGCGGAGTACGTTGATTGGAAAGTGACATTTACATCACAAGCCAAATCTAACATTTAACAAGGTGGCAAAATGCATACGTGAGTATGCATTTTATGTGTGTAAAATCTACATTTCAGCGAAATGCCTTTAGAATTTAGAGGAATAAGGTTCTAGACTTAGTCCGACTAGGGACTAAGGACTACTTTTCCACAAAAAGTGAACTGTATAAGTTTTTTTATCTAAAAGATTAGTGGATTGTTTTAAGATGCGGTAATGATGAGCTTTAGGGACATTAGGTCAGGGAAGAACATGAGTTTTAGTGACCAGCATGCTACGTAGCACAGGAAAGTAAAGATACATGTGCTACTGAATACAGGTTATTGTCAGTTTGAAATTTTCACTTCTCGGTAGTAGGAGGCAAACGAAATATCGAAGTCTCCGTCACAAGAGAATTGCAATTTTATGAATCACTAATTTATAACCTCCGATTTTCTCTACCTGACAAATTCCACTACGTTACCGTACTGTTGGTTGTTTGCAATTAATAAGGTATAGGTACTTATTGGTTTACCTACGACAAGACACAAGTAAAAGGCTCTAACTTGGTTATTTTATAAATAAATATATGTGGACTTTACACACCACGTTAGTCTAGCCCAGTGGTAAGTACCGTAAGGACTTGTGTTACGGGTACTAGACAACGGACAATATATTTAATATGTTTTATAAATTTAAGAAATTTTATGAATTTAAGATTTTTTTAAGAAATACATATAATACATAACATCTACATCCAACATAAACATCCATGACCAATTCGAACCCGCGACCCTTGGCGCAACATGCTCCACTTATCCGAGCCCTGTACCACTGCGCCAGCCTGGTCGTCGAATTATATTTGAGTAATTTAGTATTCGTATTAGAATTAATCGAGTCAGTGTTCGATTCACCAGTATTGACTAAGTAGTCGAATAACAGACACTAGCTTTTGAGTAACAGAGTAGAACTTTTAACACATTTATTGAGTTAATCGGTACATCAACAAAATGATCCTGTCTTCCTTCAGAGATAAAAGTGGTGGCTTCGATTCTCACTTAGATACATACTGATGGGATGAACAAGTGTTTACTCAGACTCTAGATTCTAGGAAATATCTATTGTATGTTTAAAAAAACTGTTGACAATATGATAATACCAATCAATATGACAATGACTAATAAAGGAAAGAAGGAAGTCATAACACAAAAAAAAGCAAAAGATTTTTAAGGGGTTCAGTAATAGGATTTAGTAGTAACGGTATTTTAGCATCCAGAAAACTTTTTACTCCAATATTTTCAAAGTTACCTACGTGTGGGGCGCATCTGGTGTCCTACAAACAAGAGGGGAACAAATGTTTCAAATGTCATGCACTTTCTAATGATTCACAATGATTTGTAATTAGGATCACTGACTGATGAATCATTGATAGCACCGAAGTGTTCTGGCTGTATGTCACTCTTGCCATCTCTCTCTAGTCTCTAAATCTGCTTCTGTCACTCTTGCCGTCTCTCTCTACATCCAGCCGTCATAATGTACCAGGCTGCTATGATCGAGCGGCGGTGGGCGGCACGGAGGCTCGCGTTTTGGTCTCGATCTGTTGACACTGCGACTTGTTCGTAATAAGAGCATGTCAACAGCCGACGGGTGACAGCTCGAGATTATTATCTCAATTCAATTATTTAGGTGGTTCTTAGTTTGGGCAGCGTTCTGTGAGTTTATGTTCGCCTAATACTTTTTTAGGGTTCCGTACCCAAAGGGTAATAACAGGGCCCTTTTAATGAGACTAGTCCATTTGTTCGTATGTCTGTCACTAGACTCAGGAGATCAGTTGTTGCCTGTTGCCTGAAATAAGCTAACTGCAGTGCACTTCCTCCCCTCCTCTACCAAATCCTCTATTGATTATTGATTTATTTCAATCTTACAATTCTATGTACTTACAACTAAGCCAAGACTAACGCAAAACAAAATTTTGTAAAAACAATCAGGTACAAAAATATTAAAATGAATCAACAATATTGCCAAAGTATTTGGAACATGACTTAATAAACTTCAGGACTTCCGGATTTCCCACTCATACGAGCAGCAATACACGCCTGTGTCTAGGCACCTACTGCTGCTAGATCAAGCTCTATTCACCTGCAATCCACCAACACCTCTACAGGACCATCCATCACGTATGTCGCAAGTGCGCAGTTATCTCATAATTCACTATTATCAGTCGCGTTTATGAAGCGATGTAAATCAATCATTATGTATAATCCAAGTATCGGCTGTGGGCAGTGGGCGGGCCCGCGCCGCTGTGACTCACGACTCACTGCTGGACCTTCTCAGAACCTCTGCCAAGTGTTTTGTAACATCACTTCTTACGGAAGTCACTGCATACTTCAGTATCTAGAGTCCATCAAGTATGTCACAAGGGTACCATTTTCATCGGACTAAAAAACGTATTTTATTTCCGATTGTTTTCTTTATCTGTGCAAAATTTCAGTCAAATCCGTTTAGTAGTTTTCGCGTAAAAGACACGCGACAAAGATATCACTTTCCCCTACTGTTAATAGAATTATAAAATTAAAAATTAAACCCCAATTTAAAGAAATTAAAGAAAGAAAGTATGTACAAGTAATAGCAGTAATTTATTATTTTCAGTAGCTTAGCTTAGCTTAGCACCTTCATTTTTAGGAACATTTAAGTGACTAAAATAACTCAACTATTAATGTTAAACGGTGGGAGGAAGATAAAAAGTATTTGTCATTTATGTAAAAACGACCATTTCAGTGCCTTTTCTATCGAACAACATTATCACCTTATGAGATGGATATTATGACGAAAGCCATATTTTACGACGAATTCGGCCGAATTGGGAGCCTTGCTCGGTATTACCTTATACACGGTGTATAAATAACTCAAATGTACAACGTAATATAGTTTTATAATAGGCGTGTTCAAAAAATCTATTTTATTACGCAGATTATTGCGTGTGACACATGCAGCCGAAATGGGTTTGGTTATAAATAGAGATAACGCCTCTAGCATCTACATTGTTATGTCATATTTAACACTATGTAAAAGAGTAAGAACTTTTATAAACTTAGCTAGGACGACGTCTAGCAGAACTCCCACTACAGTGGCTATTTTTGTACAGAAATAACCATTTGCGCAGGTAATTCATAGTGCATAAGTGAGTGCAGTCCGCAGAGGCACTAGTGCACTCTCAATTTCTTTATTCTCATATTTCGATCGACTTGGCCCGAGAGAAGTCAAGTGCAGGACATTAACATGCTCTTCGAAATTCCGGAGTCAGAAAATACTTTTCGCAAAAATCACAAAACAATTTTTGGTCTCACCCGAGATTCGAACCATGATTCTTGTTGAAGTGTTCAACAAGAATCTTGGTTCGAATCTTGACCATGTTACCATTAGATCACCAAGAGGTACTTTTATAGGGTGAGTGCCATTATGCGTTTCAGCAGAATTTGGAGAGTAATAATTAATATGATCTCCGCATTTCTAAAAATTATAATAGCAGATATTTAACCAAATTAGTTTCTTTATTATTTGGTTTTAATGTCCTACTAAATTGGATGTTCGCTCGTCCCGTTACCAGGGGAGCAGAGGTCATCTGAAGTTTACCGTTGAACCGAACCGCAGCGCTTTAGCTTATCACCGATGTTAATTTGACATCCACTAATAGTTATTGTATAAGTCGTCGCCCGCTACGGCGATACAGATGTATCATACAATGGCTATGTTATGATACATGAACGTCAAAACATGTGCCCACGCGGTCAGTGCGGGGTACGTGCCTGCGGGGACACGGGCTTCATTACGTGGTATAAGTACGTAACGTGTTACTGATCTTCCAGCTGGACAGGGTGTGCAAGCAGGTCAGAACAATTGGGCAGAGGAGATACAAAGCTTATACCATAGGGAAGTGTTATGGGTATCCATCCATCACTTGGAAGGATAATACAGAATATAGTTAGAATACGTGTAGTCTATAGAGACACCAGCAGTGTTGTTTATAGTCGTCAGTAGTCGGACATGAGGCTTCGTCTACTCGTTTGGCCCCCTGTGCTGTACAGAAAACGGTATATTTGCAGATTTTGTCAAACTCCCACAGTAGCACTACTGATAGAGTTAGTCTCTATCGACCTCCAAGAGTGCAGAATAACCTGCAATCTGCATCCGTTACAAGCGATAGTCTCCTCAACATCATCTCCAGTAGAAGTAGCCCTGACGACATCTGAATAAATGCACATCTGTAGCATGACATTTGTAAAATATACCTACGAAATCTATAAAGCAAAAAGTTTGGGATTCATGTAGGTAGAGACAAATATCTTGTTCGGTTCATACCTAGAAATTTTGCTGGTACGGTAAATAAAGATATTCACTTAGATTTAGTATCACAAGCGGCGTAGATCCCGGCTATGCCCGCGGGCTGCGGAGCTGGTAGCCCACGCGTGGGCCGCGCACGTGGGCATGTTGCGACACCTCGCACCAGTTTCGTAGCCCGTGGGCCGGAGCGGCGGGTACTCGGCCCTACGTGGCCATAAACTGTGACGTGTTAATATTACGGCCCCATGTGAGGCGACTGCGTTTTATCACACGTGGATCAACTGGAGTACGAATATGCGACAAGGGCGTTGTTGAGCTCTATTTGACAAGAGTTTTGGAGACTTTTTTATTTTTTAGTCTGGTTGCGGTCATATTTGGGTTCAATTCCTGTTTTTGGTAGGTCATGGAGGAAGGATGGCAAATTCATCAGTCTAAACCTCTATGCGGATATTTATGGGCGTCAGTAGTAATCAAAATAGATCTGACTGGCCATCTTTACTATAAAGAAAAAAAAAATTGCGTACACAAATCAACATATTACGTATTTAATTTTTATTTTACGGTACTATGTTACATTACCATAATAATGCTGCAGAAATATGACTTGGTAACTCAAACAGGCTCTTCCACAAGTCACTGTTATACTGTCAACTACTTAGTTGGTACATAACTCTTAACTACCACTTACACGTACATGATTAATATAAATTGCTTTACAGGTTCCGGTTATCTGTAGAATAAGTAATATGATAATTTATGTGAAAAGTATCGAATAGCTAGTTGGCACTACATTAAGAGCACTGGCTAGGTTTCCATTATGACACTAGGATGATGAGGCGGCGTCGAAGGTCGTTGCACTTGCACCACACTAATTGTACCTGGGTAGTGGGTAGTGGGTACTCACAGGTAGTGTGTGATGGATCGCCCGCCGACGCGCCGCCGCCTGCGCCCGCGCAGCCGCGGACATCTTTGCGGGCTGCCAACACTTGCAGATACTTAAATGTAATTGAAACTAGTCAACTATTTCATTTGAACTTCTTGAAGACGTTTTGGCTGGCAAAAAAAAAACGTATTTTTCCTTTGGTTTCTCTTGGTATGAAAAGGAATCTGGTATCAGAATAGCGAACCAAGTACATATCTGGAATTTCACATTTTGTATCTTTATCCTGATATTTTCATGAATCACACGGGGTAAAAATATTGTGCTAGTAGGTACTGGGTAGATATGTATACCTACTATAAATTATCTAGGATTTTTTACACAAGATTCCACGACATCGATAAATCGGAGCGCACCTATAGACTTGATCAGCGGACTGTCTTGTGTTTGGGGATTGAAGAGGAACTTATAATAATGCTCTTATAATTTACTATTTTTCTCTTCTGCAACATTCCTCCAACCAACAACAAAGGCGACAGCATAGCTGGCCCTTCACGGCAGTATGAAGCAGCGAGAGGCACCTCCCCGGTCGTGCCGCCCAACCCCGACCCCGTTGTACTGAAGCTTGGCACCGCATGCTATAAGTATTGTACATATTTTAACCATCAGAAAATAAGTAAGGTCTGGGGCCTAACAAGGATTGCACGTAGTCGTATATCGAGCCTGAATTGAATCATAATCGATCGTCCTAAAATATGGTAACATCAGTTCTTAAGCCAACATTTCTTGTATTTATATTACATTAGTAATAAGCAAGAATTAGTTATCCTTGCTGCAGTGTAGTAAAATCAAACAAACACGACGAATTATATCACTCATATAATATTGGAGTAAAATTATAAATAGACAGTATTTTTAACAATAAATTTAGTTTTTAATAAACTTACCTTTATACCTAATAACTATTTTAATATAATCTAATAAACACGCTAGCGTAGGAAATACGCTTACACATAATGATTACGAATCTATACATAAATAATGCCAGCCATTAAACTTAAATCTAATCTAAAACGAAATAAATCAAAACAGTCGGCATGTCCAGTGACCATGTATAGCAGAAATGTTAGTCCCACGCGGTGGTGCGTGTAGTAGGTTCGAATACAATCGCTACTTAAGCATTGCAGCTCCAAATATGTATCAATATTAATAATACCGAATCCCACGTAAGTACGCGGCCATATTTGGCCGTGGCGGTACACAGGGCAACCAGGCTTTTATATGCATTGCTATCTCCTTTCGTGATCATCAGCCCTCATCTCCTCATTACGTTCCTTGAACTTTGGCGACATGTATCGTACGATTAGTAAGTGGCGTTTTACTAATCGTGGTATCACCCATATTAGGTCTCAAACAAACTTGCAATAACGCCACGAGTCACGACCCAATCTTATAAAACCATAAAGTAGTGTAATTAGTAATATCATTAAAACTTCATCTTTATCGTAATAGCTACCTATTACTTATCTTGCTTAATTCTAAGTGGTCGCCTTCTTACATACTCTTAATGCATTAAATTAATGTAATTATTAAAACTTCATATATATTTAAATATAATGTTAATATTAAACGACATGTTAGTCGCGGTCGGGTGTACGGCGCGAATGCAAAACGTTCTCCTGCACTTTGGTCGTAATTGGACCGCGTAGTTACACGAGCCCGGTGCCGCCAAGTGATTTATATACCTTGAATAGTCTCAGCAAATGTCTGCCGGAGTACAGTGATACTAAACGAAGACTCGGCTCCTGGGGTGGCAAGTAGATGAGGGAGACACAGTCAAAGGAAATGCAGCAGCTGTCCCACATTACCTACTACAAAAAAGTGGAAACCTCAATGACAATATTTTCATTTTAGCCCCGATGAAGTGAAAGCATTGGCTCCGATATTGTGAACCCGACGCTGTAGTAGAAAGAAGAAGTAGCAACCTCCTTCTTCTATAAGCGCGTACATAGACGCATAGAGTAGGCGGTTTACCAGTCACAGCAAACACCAAAATAGCGCCACCATTGAGATGTGAGATAATTATTACTACTACAATTACTACTTTAAGATAGTTCATAAATTAGATGCAATAAATTAGACCAGTGGTTCTCAATTTGTTTTTTCTACGTACCAGTCCGAAAAACTACAATCAAATTCGCGTACCCATATTTTACAAAATAATGTAATAATAAAGTGCGAGCCCTGGCCATGCCATACCAATGTACACAAAATACTTCATTATAAAACTTGATTTGGAATTGTATTAAATGAAAACCCTAATTGTTAATTAATATTATTATTTTATTATTTTAAAATTAGTCTTAGTCTTTTTGAAAGACAAAAAAGCAAAGAAAGCTTTCCTTTGGCGATCAGTTTCGATTCGATATCGATCATGCTTTTAAATTTGTCAGACATATTCTGTGTCCATTTAAACACAGAACCTAACTAAGAGTTTGAGGTCGATATTTTATATGGTTGTACTCATATAATATATACGCAGTATTTGCGTATATTCTCTGTCCACCATGGTAAAATATGTTTTAGCATTCGTTAAGCTTAAAATAATAGTTCAAGTATTAAAAAAATCTTAATTTGCACGAAATTTTCTTTTTGACATATTCAACTAGCATTTACGGATACCGAGTCGCCGCTCTCTTTACAGCGGATGAAACGGCTGGTCGACGGTCGGCTAGTTGGTCAAAGTAATAATCAGCACATCTCTACTGTTTACAAATACATTGATTTATATATTATAATTATATACATTTATATATATTATTCTCATTCCAGATTTCGCATCCAATTTTCGGCTGCTGATATAATAACCCTCTGGATATTGTAATATAGGATCCTAAGCAGAGCCATACGAAATGATGATAAAATACATTGTATCTACTATCTGCCATGAGTTGCTTACTCCACGTAATCAAGTCATTACATAGACCGCGCTCGAGGATATTCCGAAAATTACTTTCAATAGTCGGCTACATATTAATTTATTTATATAAAAACAAATGATAGAAAAGCAATGACAAACAGTTACAAGATTTAATGATAAAGTAATTGATATATTTCCTATACATTTATTAGATTGTCTGAAATGTACTCAGAGTCATCAGAAACAATTAACATTTCGAGGTTAGGTAGTTTAAATTAACGTTTATGTGTCGTATTTGGGGCGTTGATATAGTGTCGTTGAAAAAGCTCGCTTCTGCGTACAAAAATAATATTAATGTCAGCGGCGCGCACAATAACAAGCCGTAGGACATACGGCGGGGACTGAAATAAACTGTACTTACGGTGTTTTTGTACATTCTCTGATTTTCCTAACTGCGTACACTGTAGAATTGAGCATCTTCGCCTGGTTTTAGATGAATGGAAACCCACTGCAAGTTATATCAAATAAATAATTTATTTTCAGTATTTTTTATAGTCTACATATAGATTGTGGGCTTTGATTATATAGACGTGTATATAATCAAAGATTGTGGGTGTAATTTTGAAGTAAACAATACGAGATTGTGGGTGTAATTTTGAAGTAAACAATAAGAAGGCACCGCTCTTCCCTTAAGTCTAAAAAAAAGAAATATAGAGAATGGTTTCTTCTGAGAAAGAAGTAACTATTTTATGAATTAAATTATGTAAATTAACTAATTACTTTCATTTGATGATTTCTTCTAATTTACGCGGATATTAGGCATACATTTTATTAAAAGGAGTTTATCGCGGTTTATAAGTAGGTAACTTAATTATAATTTCTCTTTTATGTTAAGTATTTTCTATATAATTGTCTCAGATGCACGCAAAAATAAAACCGCGATAAGTTTAAGAAAAAGGAACAAATATTATAGTAACTTCCCATTATAATATAGAACTTTTAAAATGTTTCTTATTGTTGCACTTCTATATATATAAAACTCAAAGGTGACTGACTGACTGACTGGCCTAGTGATTAGTGATCTTAGATCTATCAACGCACAGCTCAAACCACTGGACGAATCGGGCTGAAATTTGGCATGCAGGTACTTCTTTGAGACTTTCGCGTTTGATACACATATTGTGGTTATTTACGGGTTTTAACACGATATAACTTATTAAAGGTACTAGTCCGTTGGATCGTGGCCACGGCTGGTGTAACCCAGTCGAAACGTCGAGCAAAGGTATATGTTTTAAATAGTACCTTTAATAAGTCATATAGTGTTAAAACCCGTAACATAACCACAATATGCAGGTACTTATATGTTATGACTTATGACGTAGACATTCGCTAATAAAGGATTTTTAGAAATTCAACCCCTTAAAGGGGGTGAAATAGGGCGTTGATGTGTACATGGATTTCTTAGAAAACTTAAACGCGGGTGAAACCGCATGGCACAGCTAGTTTTACAATAAATGTGAAGCACTATATTAATTGTATTGCTAATCAACCAATCTCTCTGCAAGAGGTCGGAGGGGAATTGTCACTACTTAATAACAAGATCGCGCCTCTGTTCAAAATCGTAGTTATAAATATTTTCGTCCGCCATTCATTTCAACATAATTTAATTATACGACTATTAAACAATTTATTTATACTACAACTGTTTATATACAAGTAATTAAGACTTATATAGGTATTTTATTAGTATTACAATGCATTATGAACTATGTTATTACTTATTACCTAAATAATATCTAAACATTATGCTGAGTACCAGGCAAGGCTTATTCCGAACCTAGTTTTCAATTTTAGAGTCAAACAGATTGTCGAAATACCACATAACAGATGGTCATCAACTCACGATTCGGAAGATGACATACATCATCATAATATATTTGTATTTTTTAGGTAATATTACTAATATATTATAGTTTGTGGCAGATGTAAACACGCAGCGGCAGTTACCAGTCTTACGGTAATTGTGGAAATATGTAAATAGCTTGCATGTTTTTATTTTATATTACATTCTCTCTACTGGTAATACTTTAACGTTCGCCTTACGGTAATTAGAACTTCACGTAAGCTATGTGAGCATATTTATTAAGCTTGATTTATTTATGCCCTGAGTATCTAGTGAAGAGTTCAATTGAGGAGTGGTACTAGTAGTCATAATATTGATATAATAGATACATCGCACGTTGGGAGATGTAGCTGCGTGCGCGCACTGCGGTGTCGTGCCCCGTGAAATGCAAACGCGTGCCCAAATATGGGCGGCGGCGCGTGCGCGCGTCCCGAATTAGCCGCGGGACGAAACTAAATACCCAAAAGCGTGCGTGCCGCATACGGCAACTGCGGCGTCGGGTTTCTCGCTCGCGAAACACTCTATTCCCGTCTAATGCCCGTGGAAAACATGTTAAAAACACATTTATTTCGGTAGCAAGCGGCCTCCTAAATTTAGGCCGTATGAAAGCAATACGAGCGATTTTGGTCTCCGCGCCGTTGTCTGTATTTAGATCTTAGATTAGTGGCAGAGTGGGCTGATAACGCGTCTGCACCGGTGGTGCATCGTGAGCGCTGACGGGCAGAGGATCGGTGTGCAGTGTAGTGACCGGATACATGTTGCCGGAGGGCGGAGGTGATTATCGCTCTTGTTTACGTGTGCTGTGTGTTGTCCAGTGACCTAATACCGCGTAACTTCTGCCGCGTAACTTTATTACGAGTTATGTCGTCCAGCCTGAGTACTCAACATATTATAACTTCCTATGTGTAGGTACTGTTTATTAATTTTCATATAACTCAATCGGTAGTAAATAATAATTTTATAATATGACTGTTTTGAAAAATAATACAGTGTCGTTATTTTACTGTGCTGTAATCCAATATAACCTTACCTAACTTACATTATTAGGTTTAATTATTTATTGCTTCTAATATTGATAAATCTTGATTGATTGATTAATTACAAATGATTGATTGATTGTATATTGACAAGTGTAAAGTGCTAAGTGAACAGTATGGGCAAGTCTATTAGATGTCAACTGAAAGTCACACTTTCGCAACAGTCGGCTTGTGACACTGTGACTGTGTGCTCTGCCCATTACCTCCAAAACCAACCGGACCTCGCACCGTATATAGAAGGTGCGACGGGAGATGGCCCCTGTACACTCTACACTGTACACTGTACGCCATTCTTGTCACAATTTCACAAACACTTCATAATTCACACAATTTATTTCATGCCTGTTTTCCAATTACCGAACATTTTAGAACTAGATAGATGGAGCTTTGACAAAAAATATTTAGTTGATAAAGGTTTATATTATATTCTCATGTTAATTAAATACTTAATATTACAAGTTATATTTACAAGTATATTATAACAGTTGTACTCCGTGATATCATCTGCTTAAAACGTATCATAAGGAACCATTCATTTGTTGTTCCCCATTTAAATTTATATCTGTGCCGAATTTGAACCGAATAATTTAGTGGTTTTTGCGCTTAAGAATAACAATAACGTTTGTCATTTAGAATATTTGAAGGATTATACTTATTCATAATTATTATTGTAGCAATAGACTTTTTACTCTCTTATATTATAAACAATTATTTAAGTTTCTATTGATATAGACTATCAATCATATAAACTGACAAGCTATCGGCTAAACCTACGCCTGCCTTACACCTAACTCTTTGTAAATTGTTTTGAATTATATTTATATGATGACATGATGCGATTATCATAATGAAATTCACTAATGCCTATATCTCAACAAACTATTTCTTGTAACGAATTCAGTGCTTACGCTATATCTACCTACACTTTACTAAAGATGCCTATGTGAAAATACACATGAATTGATTTGTTGACTGTGGAGATGTGAAGGGTGACGATAATAGGTAAATGACACGCTATGTGTCAGAGTACCTCAGTTGAATCGATCTACGACTTCACCATGGTGTAAATGCATGCACCTATATTATATTATAGTTATGCGCGCCCGGCGCCCGTCGTGCAAACGTGGATGATTTTGAAAATATCGCCAGCCGAGTAAAAATGAAATCCTAATTCTAAGAATCATTATTTTATCAGGATAAAATGTATTTTTACATCACATTTTAATCTATATGGTTTTTTAATACAAATCTGTTAACTAGTTTTTGGGTCAAAGAATAACCAGAAAACAATATAAACATTCCTAATGCTGGCATTAGTGGGATATTAAGGCTCGATCGTAAAGTTGGCGGTGAGTTTACACCAGGTGGCCCAACTACTGCCTCGTGTTGTTAGTTCTCAATTGTTAATATTATATTCTCATTGCAATCACAGTTTCTGCATCACCTAACCCAGATTTGTCTGTTGTTCATAAACTGGCCCTAATTTTAATCAAATCTTGGAAGGCACTAGGTTTTTTTTGCCCGGAAAAATTCAATAAGGACACCAGTCCGCTCAGTGGCGGGAGTACGGGGAGCCTGATGGTCTCCGCCAGCTTGAGGTACTAGCTGTAGGTACTAGGTACACTTGTTACATGCGTCTATTTAAGTTACCTACATCTGTCGGATTTGGAAGTTGGACATTTGGATTTTTATTTCCATTGTTACAGCACAAGGGACAAACGAGTAGTCGGCGCCTCGTGACTACCGAAGCCAATAGACATCTGTATAATTGATAAGCAGATGTGCTGCTCCTATATTGCTCCTGAACGGCTGAAAACTCACACACAATAAGAAACACGCATATCTGGCACTAAACGGTGGTACCTATCGTGTAGCGAGAGGTACCTCCCCGGGCGAATGATGCAGTGCGGTGAAACCAACCTCTGAAAATTCTTACTGTGACAATTGCAAAACCTTAACCAACTGTAATTGGTGATGTAGTTGTAAAGATACGCGGACAAACATACTCAAGCTCAAATGTAAATGTGTCAAGGATTTCCGCAGAACCGAGCCAAGTTCTACAGCCAGGTTGTAGGTGGCGCCAGTGACGAACAATTGTACTCATTTTATAAACGTTAAAAGTACGAATGTCTCTTACTCTCACGCGAAAATACTATACGGATTCAAATGAATGAAATTCAGCACTAAATATAATAAAATAAAACTGCTTGTATCCCAAAATCAAATCTCCTCTAGGATATACAAGCAGGTTGCACAACTAGCCTGTGACCGGGCCTTCTTTACACCTCTATTGCACTACTTTCTTTGTAACAAACTAGATACATGTCCCAGGCCCCAACAGGGCCCGATCCAGTTCCGCCGCTCCGGGCAAAATAATATTTGCCGCCTTTCCCCCAATGCTTTATTCCATAGATGGTGTAATATTGACCTGTAAAAAAACAATATTTCCCTTAATTATGCCGCCCCGGGCGCCCGGTTTGCCCCCACCATAGATCGAGCTCTGGGTCCCAGGTGTCTGTAGTCTGTACTGTATGTGTCAGTACCTAGACGCCGAAATAGCCTAAAGCTAAGAAAGCCCTAATATGACTCACAACCTCTCGTGGAAGTTTGCCAAGCTCCGTCCATCTGACATATATTTGTTTATTACATAAATTAACCCATTTTCCAGTTCGACATATTTTACGTTATACAAGTATTTGGAGGTATAGTTACGAGTAACTAGTCTTTTGAAATCATTGTACCTAATTTACCATTGACGATTACAAATATTTTTTGTTTTTTTCATTTTAATGTTAAATCTTACCTGAGATTGGTTTTTTCAATACATAATCATTCATTGATCAGATTTTCCAACCCAGACTTCTTAGTTTACGGTATAGGTACATTTATTTTATTGGTCCTAAAGTAGTCAGAAGTAGTAAGCAGTTGGGTTTTTGACAGATAGTTAATATAGACTATTTAAAAAAAAATATTAAAATACCACACGGTGTTTTCGATATTTTCACCAATTATCCACTCCTCCCAGTAAGTTGTGAGATGCTAAATGGAATTTCAAATGTGTATCAGATCTGTTAGAGCATTGGCGTTCAGGGTTTGTACAGTGAGAAAAATGCTCACTATTCAATGGACATTGGATTGAATGACATGAAATAACATAAACTCGTTGAGTTGTGTTGTATCTAATAAATATATAACAATAATAATAATATTAATACAATAAATTAATACAATAATAATATATAAAAATAATGTATAACAATACTGTTATCTATGTAGAGCGCGGTGTGTTATCAGCTCTAATGTCCCTGCGGTGAGATACGCGGTGACCTGTTGCGGTAACAGGTCGCCGCGTATCTCTCCTACTAGAGCAGTGAACTCGTATGTCCTGACTCTTACATATGTTGTAGGATTCTGATACGATTAGTGAAGTTGTGGAGAAGAGCGTATTTCGTTTTTATTCGATTATCATTTTGTCACACTTTGTGGGTCCACTGCTGAGCGTGAACTTCAATGAACTGATGTACTTTACATGTATATGGGTCATGGGTGGATTTATAGTTATTTATGTTAACCACCAACACGCCCCAGGCCGAACCGTCGCTGGGGTTAGTATGAGCCGACTATAATATAACTTTATAGATTAACGCGAAACATACTGTTATTTCTTCTGACGTTTCGACCGGGTTGCACCGACCGTGGTCATAAATTAAATAATCATGCAACGCGAAAGTTTAAAAGTATTAATTATTAACTTTATAGATTCTTAGGGATCCCTTAAAAGAAAAAAATCTCCTTATACGCTAACTTCTTGTCCGTCGGTCGGACCTGCATTCTACAATAGTAAGATTTGACGATCACTGAGATTAAACAAATAACAATGTAGATAAAGTATTAACCGAAACTTGGTGATTATGACATGACAGAACAAACCTATTATTATTTAATTTGTTTATGGATATTGCAGCGAAAACCGGCCAGCACGACCGGAGAGGTACCTTCCGCTGAATTTATCATTCGATATCGCATCAGCGTAAGTGTTGTGCGTACTCTGGCGTATAGAACGGTCAGAGGTGTGTTGCCGGAGGTCCGTTGTATGTCGCTATTGTTGCGGATCTGCGTAATGTTTATTAATAGAAATAAATCTGAGAGAAGAGGGCCACATAAGTAGTAGCTATAATAAAAACAGTCTTTAAAAATGTATTCTTATTTAATTTATGCATACGGGGATTACCGCGAAACATACCTTTTTTCCTGACGCTTTAATCCCCGTATGCATAAATTAAATAATCATGCAACGCGAAAGTTTAAAAGTATTAATGTATTCTTATACTAAGTGTAGTTGATAGGTAGGTACTTACTATACTTATTTCACGTACCTACTCTTCTGTTAGCGGTTGTGCAAAGGTACTGGCGTCTGGCGTGGAAAGTCAGTAGTCAGCAGAAGCCTGTAGAGGGTTTCTTAAACTTTTTGCAGTCACGGACCCCTTTCCAGAATTTAAAAGCTACGCGGATCCCTGTCAAACAATATTTTAGGAAAAGAAAACAAACCTGAAGAAAACAAGTATGTTAAGGACCCCAGGGATCCCACTTTAAGAAACTCCGCTTTAGAATCTAGGCTCTGACTGCTCGTTTGCGCGGTTAAAATGTCAATATAAATAATGAATGTACTCGCATATTACAATCTACACATTACATAGTATATTAAGTGTTCGGCAATCAGTTCTTTACCTACAGTCCGTGACGTGCTACTGAACACCAGGTTTCTGCAGTATTACAATCATATTTCCTAAAACATGTGTATAGTAATCATACGTCCTCAAATAAAAACATTTCATGGAACTAAGTGACAATGTGTCAAAATGTACTAATTATCCCTCCGCCCACTGCGATGAGTCGGTATCACGTACAACGAGCTATGTGCCTCCGACATATACTCACTTTAAGGAAGATGCATGTGACACAATACAACCAACAAACAATAATTTAGTCCAACAATAACACTAGCGTCCGTACAAGGCTGTAGAACAACATAAAACAGAAACGGTGCGAGATGAAAAATATATTTATGATCAATAAAATCCAACGCGTAATGTTGCCATACTTTTGGGTACTTACATGGTTACACGCCTACATGGACACACACACATAAATCATAATACATAATATTATAAATACAACACTTTGTGTGTAGAGATGTTTGTTATTCATTTATGCGAACACTTCTAATCGGATTTAGGTGAAATTTGGCACAGATAATACAGATTAGATACAATCTGAAGTAATAATAAATTACTATTTTTAAATAATGGTTCTTGTTTTATTATTGTCTAGAGGACAAGAACTCAAAGAAAGAATTAATAAAGCTGAACAAAAAATTAATTTAAAAAATATATTGACCATATTATGTAGTGTAGAAATTAAGGAGCCCGACTGCATGCGTAAAAATTGTCTAATAAAGCAGGAAATAGGCGAAAACAATAATAAATTTATATTAGTATATTTAGTTATAATTTATTTAGTGAGAGGTTTTGACTGCTAGTGATCGCTTCAATTTATTAAATTTGGTGGAGAGTAATCGCCTGCACTAAAATGAGTTCGTTTCACCGGCTCTTCCGTTTCAGGCCAACGTTCGGGAGGAGACAACAGTCTCTCTCAAGAATCTTTGTCTGTTGTTTGTTTCAAACCGAACACTCGGCGATTTATTCACGTTTAAAATGGTAAAATCTTATTTTGATTTTGAAATATAGGATAACACAAAAATTGTAAAATTAATGTAACAGAAAAGACAATAATTTATAAATTTTAAAGTTTATGTGATAAATATAAATTAAGTTTGATCAGTTGTAAGACTCGAGCTCCTATTAGTGCGGAACCTTTGGTGATCGATTTTTTCGATAGATAAAACAACTTTATCTAAGTTTCCTTTTGGCTGAACTGCTTCAAAGGGATCCTGATACTTTCCCCTGTCTGTCCCCGTTTTCACAGGTATTTTGTATCTGTTCAAAGGGCTCACCTGTCGTATAGGTAATTTATACATCCTTAATATAATTAGGATGCAGAAGCGTGACGTCACGAGGTTACTCATCAAGACATCTTCTACGCGCTAAACAGAACGTTACACACTGCCGTATCAAGTTGGAGCAGCTACTCATTTCGCAATGGAAGTAATTATAGTTCTGACTGGATTTCGGGTGAGGCGGTCTCTAAACGAGGAATATGTCTGTTCTAGATACAGATTAGTTCTTTAACTTCAATAGTCATTGCATTGCCTGTGTTAAATTTGGCAACAAGTAATAGGCACATTAAGAATTTAATAAGATGTAAGGCACAGGAAGTCTGTTTAAGATTACATCATTACGTGACAACGATTTATAAGTTCTCCTAGCCGAGGTCGCTAAAGGGTGTCTGGGACTGGACTGGACACTGAGGCAAGATCACTTCAAGGACCTAGGATTTTAATGGGTTAAGACATTAATTCTGCCTATTGGGGGTTGTTCAAGTATTACGTAAGCACAGCAGGAGGGGGGAGGAGGGGGGCGGTAGGGGCTACTTGCTGTGCTTATTTTCTTACAAATTCAACACTTTTTTTGCTACACTTACACTGATTTTTGCTGACAAGGGGGAGGGTATATTAAAAATGACAATAAATCTGCTTAAGTAATTCTTGAATGATCCCTTACAACATTACGACATACAACTCAAGATAACGTAAGATAAACACGTGATATTACATATTATGGTCATATTTTTTACAAGACGCCGCCCACTCGCGCCCAGTGACTCACACATTCCAGACACGGTGCCTATTGATGTGCCTCCGTATTTACTGTCGTACTTGCAGGCACATTCAGTAGCCGAAATAAATGACTATAAACAAAGGATATTCTACGATCTACAGCTCAGTACTTTAGTACTTGAAGTATGGACTGTGCGTCTAAACTGCTACCTGCCACGTTAACTAAGTACTGGCTGAACGCACACTTTTTGGGTAATACCTAACTAAAATTATTAATGACCTAGTATCTAGGCAGCATTTACTATTGCTTTTTAATTTCCCGTTTAATGTATAAATTTAAAAATAGCTAAAGCGCCACCTACTTAATTCAATAAAATTGGAAAAAATATAAATAACCGTACCCAGGGATGCATGGTCCAGTCCAAATTATGGTCGCAGCACACTTATCAACTCGGAAAGGGATCGTAACCGTATCACCTCGAGCCGGTCAGTATTCTTTGTATGAAACTTCATACTGCAACGCACACTAATGGGAAACGTAATGTAATCGTATAGTCTTCGCTTTTCCAGGCGAGGCGTTTACGATCCCTTTCCGAGTTGATAAGTGTGCTGCGACCATAAATGTATAAACATTTATCTTTGTGTAGAATTATGCTTACCTAATAAATTATGTAAGAATATTCAAATGTTTCGTTTTCTAGATATTTTCTTTATATTCTCCAGATTCGGTTGCTATCATCTTTATGTTATGGGAATATGTCGTTCTTTCCCATTTATTAATTCTGGAACTGCTCTGATAATATGAACAGATGCAGATGCACAACTCATTTTATATTTAGATTTGAGACTATACCGCACTTAATATCTACGAGTAAATAGTAAACAACGAGGATATAGTTTAGCTGTCAACAGATCTGCGTACAGGGAAGTGTTGTTGGTCAAGAGGCGTGACGGGTGCGCGCCTCTCTTGAGACCAACAGTGGGGGTGTGACGTCACGGGCCCGCCACCACCTGGCGGCGCGCCAGGGGGCACGTGACTGCACGAGGTCGTACTAACAAGGAATAGTTCGCCAATCGAAAGGAAATTCCTTTTCCTTTCGATTGGCGAACTATTCCTTGCTGATGCCTAGATAATATTACTGTCCTGTCACGGAAAAAGTGTGAGTGAGTTTCCTGTGGCCCACGGGTTAATGGAGAACGAGGGATGCGGATGGTTTTGGTCTGCAATAAAATTTTCTATTACACAATATTCACAAGTAATATTTACGTATACCTAAACACGTTAAAACCCTTCAATTAATTTAAATAATTTACAGTTTCCTAAATAGAAGGAAATGTTGGAGTATGTCCTCATAGCCTAAACCCATATTTTTTCTCCAACACTTTGCGTGGAGAAAAAACCTATATCTTTTCGTAGATCCTATAAATAGCCAAAGGCATATCCGTCATTTACTTACATTAAAGTTGCTCCATTTTGAGCGCAAACGTTGTAGAATTTACAGGTTGTGTACCTATAATATAATGAACAAGTAATTTATTGAGCGGAAGTAATTAATTAATCTCAGTCATGAGCGAGCGCCGCTGATATTATGTTTGCATGAGTTTCCTCTCAATATAAGTTTTTTTCTGTCATCTGTCATCTAGCTGATAACATTGTTTTATATTTGCTCCTACTTAAAAAATTAAGTTTTGTTTTCTTAAGTGCATTAATAGTGGTGAAAAGTAATTTTAGTGGAAGAGAACGAAGTGAACTAACTGAATAAATAATAAAATAAACTTTATTTTTCCTCATTACTATAAAATTGTCGTGTTTATTTGTTACGCTTGTTGTTCATTTTTTGAAGCGAGGGTAGATCTGTGATAAACAATGAGTATATATCAATTTCAATTCTGACATTGACAGTTACTTCACATAACAGATTCAACAGTGACATTTGTGATTTGACGTTACGAGTGTTGCCTGCTCCAGAAAATTAATTTACCCAGTTAAATTCAATTATAAATTTCATCATAATTTAAGATCGGTTAGTGTTACCTGCCACAATGAATTGCAATAGGTGCCATGATATCGCTAATGATTATATTGTATGCAGTACCTGTCATG
>LUGF01027783.1:162212-174768 GCA_001625245.1 Calycopis cecrops | reverse complement strand
GTTATTTAAACATTAAATGGAACTATAGGTTTAGATATCTTAAAAATGTTATATTTATGATTTTCATAATTTTTATATGTAACTGTTTGTTCCTAAATAAATAAATAAAAAAAAAAATTATTTGTAACTAGCTAGTGCCCGTGACTTCGTTCGCGATTACTGAATTTTCCGTAGTAATAAGAGATTTTATCGTAGTAATAAGTGTTCTAAATTATCTTAGGCTTAGTTCTATATACCAAAAAAAGTTTCATTCGTATCCGTCCAGTAGTTTCGGAGATTAGTCTGGACAAAGAGACAAACAGACAGACAAACAAATTAAAAGCCATTGAAAAGTGTTCTAATACTCTTTTAACATCGCCCCCAATTAGTTTTTCGAAATATATTCAATGTACAGACGTCTGTCTGTCCATGTCATGTCCAATCCGTGTGTCTACACGGATTTTACTGTTTTGGTATGTGCACCTATAGATTTTAGAGATTACTGTGTGTGTCAGCGTATTTCAGCAGTGAACTCTTGCGATGGCGCCCCGCTGTATCCTAATATAGAGTAGTTATATTACATCTACTACATGCGCACGTATCTCATCGGCATTTCGCTGAAACGGACAAGAACGTGGTCGCTGGTCAGTACGAAAAATGTGGGGAATTGATGCAGCTTGATGATGTTGCTTGTAGATCAGGGGCCCTCCAATTATAGCGGCTGATGGCAGGGGTTAGTCGGTAGGGGCAACCCTGTTGCCGAGCCCGACACTGCACCCGGTTGAGCCTACCGGGCTCCTGGGTAGCTGGTAGGTAGTAAAAAGGGGCATAGGCCGTGGCAGCTGGCAGAAGTTGAATGTAGCAATAGGTCACGTCAGCAGCACGCGTCTGTAACTTGCATCCTTAGATCATTACTAAATGATCTAAGCTTGCATCACATATAGGGAGGGAGAAGGATTACCCAAAGCCTTCAGCGAGTCAGCCACAGGCACCCGTCATATGTTTGTGGGAACATTCCATGGAACGTCTTGGTGTGATGTGAGTCAGTTGCGGTCGGCATCACTGACGCACGCTGGGAGCACACCCTGAAACTAACTACTAATGTTATAAATATCAATTACTTATTTTTAGGTATGTTTGTTATTGTTTGACACAGAACTTACTCCAGATTCGGATAAATAATGCCAAACATGTAGGTACGTATGTGAAAAAATATAATTACTTTATCCCAAAAAATAATAGAACCCTTGGGTTAGAGTTAACGCAAGTGTAACTGGGGACATACCTAGTGTACGGCAAGGTTCCCATCCTCAACCCTTGCCCATGCGCATAAAGTCCTGGTGCCCTTTTTATATTTTCCCATAAGAGGAGCACAAAGAGCAGTCCTCTGGGTTCAATTTGCTTCAATTACAACACTGGTGGGGAAACCTATTACCTGTCAAAGACTAGATAACTGGACCAAGTAAGAGTAGCAGGCACTGCACAGCTGATCCTGTACACAAGTGCGGCTGGTGCAGCGGCACTGTGACGCCCCCTTGAGTCACGGGACATGTTTAGATGTTTGTTATCATCTGCGGTCGCGCGTGCGACTTGAACATATGACTAATATACTCCCTTAGTAATTAGTACGAGAATAGTGTCGTACTCATAGATAACTCGAAAGGCTGATAGGGCTTCGGTGGTGGAATTACAGTGTTACAAGCCGGCAGACTACCGTGGGCACCGGCGTATTCTGCTCCCTTCATCGGTTAATCTTCCGCTGTGACTTGTCGAGAGAGGAATTGCCTGATGAATGTGCTACGAAGCTTCAAATAAGTAATGTGTGTGTATTCACGCCACTGCTTCAGTTGTCAATCTTGATTTGTGCGGTACATCGTGTATTCGGACTCTTTCTACTTTCGTTGGTTGTATCCCCATGTTGCTAGGACCTGAGCGGAGAAATTGGTCACAGGGCCGACGCGACGCCTTTGAAGCCAGAGTCTGGCCGAACTGGTATAAGCTGATGATAAACAATACTGACGATTATACCCCTCTAATAAGCCTAAATAGTTTAATATTCAAAAGTTGAACAAACACTAAAAGCAATCCCTGTTGAATTTGTTCGGGGAGGATATAAAATCACCAGAAACCTATGAAAAAAAAACAAAGAAATCCTAATAATTGAGTCAATTATTTATCAAAAACTTTGACTAAACTCAATGAACGTATCGTTGTTTCTAAATATACTCCGGCCAAAAATGATGCAACTGGCTGTGGATGGAGGCGCATTAAATTTGGGAAACTCGAGATGGCCAGAAATACGCGGACGTTTCGCAACCGGCTGCTGTGTGCCAGCTGTGTCTTGTAAACACGGGCACAACAACATATCACGTTGTATAACCAGCAAGCAAGACGTTATTGAGGTGTTGGTACGTGGCCCATGGAGGGAGGAAGAGGATGGTGGGCAACGCATCTGTATAACCTCTATGCGGATGTCTATGGGCGTCGGTAGTCACGAAAATGATTCCGATTTCTCAGTTGTCCCTTTATACCATAAAAAACTATCGGTAGTACATCTAGGGTATGTGTAGGCTCGGGTGTACCTATCTCATAATGGTTTGCGACATGTAGACCTGCATAGATAGTTAACAGTATATACATCACTTGTCCTCCATCTCCCCGGTCTTGGTGGCTCAATTTCGGCTGCAATACTCTATCGCACTACTTATTACTCTACGAGGCATAAAAGTCCATGTGGTCCCTAGTTACTGGTTTAGTTCTACATAAGTCATTGTGGGCTGAGCTTAATTACAGGTTAATTTTTGACACGGTCTGTCTCAAATAAGCTAGAAATTCTCGGAAACTTTGAATATTTTAAGGAAAGCCCAGCCAGGAAGACCATGTCAATAATATAATTAGCTAGAAATGCATGGAGAGTTCCTGTAATACGTACGCTGCGGGAAACAATGTGTAAACGTAATAGTTGTTAATGTCTACGTCATTACTACGGAGGTGTGCGGCGGCTTGTCGCACTTGTACGAGCTGTACGTAGACAGCTGCGTTATATTCTGGTTGGATTACCCGCAGTGAATGTAATGTATATTAAAGCAAATCCACAAATCTTCCTTGTAAATATTTATATAGGGTTCCGCACTTTAAAAGTAGAATGGAACCGTTTAACATAATTGTTTAGTCTTCTTCAGAAACGGGAAAGAAGGGGAACTCAAAATTAACGCAAAATACCTACTTCTATGCAATCCTGTCAAGCACGCAATAATCGTACGTCTTCCAGTCAACAACATCAAAATCAATCGATCAAATCAATTAGGTATACGCATATTTCGACGATCACACAGCAACTAAACCTGATAAATTGTACAATTCCGAATTGTACCTAAGTACCTACTTGGTCCGTTTTTTATTAAATTTGATTTTTTAAATTCACTAACCAGATTTAGGTATTATGCTAAAGAATACACAAAATAAACTATACACAACTCTTACAAATGTGAAAGTACCTTACTATTAAGTAATGATGTTGGACAATGTGGTGAATACACATACTTACAATAGTTTTTAGCGCGATTTTTAATCTCTAACCAACTTAAAAGCTTCATCAATCAAATTAACTTTAAGCTGTTTAATTTCAAAGGAGAGCTCAAATTCATATGAACATGGCTACTGTCAAGCCATTATTACTCATCTCCGATAACATACGGCTGAACACATTGTGGTTAGCGGCCTGCAGTACAATATTATATAAGTGACGCGACTGTGTGTTGTTGCAGAAGTGATGAGGAGGGCGCCGTGCGCGAGCGCCTGCGCAGCCCCCGCTCCCTCGCTCGTACACAACAGGTACGGAACACGAAAAAATAATGATTTACTGCCTGGTTTTACAATAATCTTGTTAAATAACTGATCGGTCACGAGCAATCGAGTCTTTTAACGAGCCTTTAACATTCACACAATCAGTGGTTTCCCCTTTTAACTCTTTTAGCGCCTAATTATGATGGTCACATTTGATAGTTTCGTATTTAAATTGTTTTAGTATATTATAGCTTGATATGAACTTACCTTTTCATAAATTAATTGATTTAGGAAGATAAACTTATATAACTCATGTAGGTATGACAAAACTATTAAATAAAATAATGTATCGTCTGTTTCAGAACTTCGGAAAATAAGGAGCTCCTACGTCAGCAGTTGTTATCGGCGAACAAAGACCGGAACACGGAGAAGTCGGACGCGCCGAAAGTGAAGCACACCCGCAGCAGGCAGAGGAACCGATGGAAACTGAAGTTCCACCACCAGGCCTTGCCGCAGGAGTATCTAGACCACTACGAGCAGAGCCTAGCGAAGGCGAGCGCGAAGAAACAGGAGAAACAGAAAGAACAGAACACCGACGGCATGACAAACGAGTCCTTCAAGATCTGGGCTCAACGCCTCGCGGGTGTTCAAAGTGACAGCGGCGCGCTGACCGCCTCGGTACCGGCGTCGAACATGGCGACCAAAAGAGACGACAGGAAGAAGAAGAGTCCAGCGATAACACCGAGCAAGATCATGTCCTACGAGGACTTGCCTTACATGGGCGAGATGACGCTAAACAATTCTAAACCTAGACGCGGACGGAAACCAAAAAAAGCGGACATTTGCCACCTGATATATGAAAACTATGGTACAGTGGTCCCAGGGCAACCCCCTCCTCAAGAGAAATACCATTCTCCCAACGTGAGTCAAACGTTTAAGAACTCGCCTGTAGCCACGCCAAAAACGGATTTACAGAATAAAATTATATCGAGTCTTTTGGAAAGAAAACTTTCACAGGAGAACAAGAGGCGACTAGAAAGTATCGATCCTCCTACGTTCTGCAGTCCCGACGAGCCGATGCCGGAAGCGCCCGTGACGCTGGTCGGGCCCCTTCACAGCGACGACGAACCGCTCAATCTATGCATCAGAGACCTTCACGACCTAAAACTTCAAATTCAAAAGAAATTCGGCAACATTTACACCTCAGCGGTGGACGTTAAGACTGAAATGGACGACTGTCCCGAACAAGAAATTCTGAAGAACGAGCAACCGAATGCGATATCAGTTATACAGAGAAACACCAACGTCCCGCCGACAGCTAGCAGCTCGCCAGACCTGTCCAGACAAACCAAAAACGTATCTCCAACTCTTTCAGAGCCGGCGCAGTCCACGACTAGTCCGGACGATGAGAAGTTCCCTGGCTATGTTTATTGGCCAAACGCTGGCATCTACATGCATCCCTTAGCCTTACAAACGCAACTGCTATATTATCAACGGCTAGCCGCTTCGGGGCAGCTCCCTTTCGCCGACGACAATGACAAACTGTCCACACAGAGCAGCGAGAGTCTCGCGGACACAGTCCCAGAGGAGAATAAAAGTAAACTAGTGCTCAAACAAATATCTGAACTTCTAGATCCCAAAGTGATCAAGCAAGCGGACGAGAGCTGCGTAAGTCCGGAGCAAGTGCGGAAAAGAGCGTCGCCCAACACGACCCAAGCGCCAGTGAAGAGGAAGCGATCGGCGATATTCATACCGCCCGTCCCGGCGAAGAACAACTCAACGGTACCGACCACCGAAGTCAGCATTTGTAAATTCAAATTTACCGGCGGCTCTAAGCCTTCGCTGCAGGAGAAAAAGATGCTCTCCGTAGATTCAGGCGGCAACTTCACCTACTACAGCGGCACAGGCAACAAGGGGAACAAGGGTTACGAGTTCCTACAGAAGGAGCCCTCGGACAGAGTACCTCCTGGGACCTCCGAGGTGCCGAAGGAAAACGTCGTAGCGAAGGAGGATTTCAATAAAAAGAAACGGAAGACGAGGAAAACCTTGCAGAGGGAGAAACTCGAGCAGACGTTCAAAGAGAAAGGCTTCCTGATCCAAACGCAGCAGCTTCAGTCCGCGGAGGGCGCCACTTACTGCAAGTTCAGGCAGCTGCGGAAGTTCACGCGGTACCTATTCCGGAGCTGGAAGGACTACCTGCCGGGGGAGTTGGACGAGCGGGCGGAAGACAAACTTGTGCCTCCTCCCGCAGAACCCGCGGAGTGGTGACAGAAGTCAATCAGTGGCTGATTTCAAATTTGTTTTTTGGACTTGACGGTTTTGGCATGACTCTAGGGAGGATAGGTTTTATTGTGGGGTGATTTATCATTGGCATTAGCTCCTAAGTCAGTGCTGAAGGCAGCAGAGTGACCTAGCGGTGAAGTGAGTGCTGAAGCAAACGTGTGTTGCATTTATTAGACAGGATACATCCGTCCATACGGCGCGCAGACCGCGTCTGTGTATAGTGTATATAGTACGGCCCGCGAGAGCCGGAGTCTGTCGCAGGATATTAAGAGCTTCCAAATGGTGCTATTTATTGTGTGAGTGAGAGCTGACTGCTGTCAGTATGTGAGTGACCTGTGTGCTGCGTTATATTAGTGTAATAAGATAATATTTTCAAGTACAAGTTCAATGAGGTAAAGCACTTAACATAATTCAGGATTCAGGATATATTTCCATGCAAGAGGCGTACATTTCATGTGTGGTCTTGTACTTTTACCATCAATAGATTTAAATACATATACTTAATTAGAAATTAATTAACGTTGTTGAACGAATTAAATTACGAGACCTATTTCAAAAGTTGTACAATACAATACAGTACAATAAGAAAATCTAGGTAACCTAGGCTACCTCATATCTATTAATAAATGTCATCACTGAAAAGTGCCGTCGTTCGTATTATTTTTAAAACATCAAACTATTAAAAAAGTGGTTGTTGCATAACAAGCAGATATGATACAATTTTCATATATTTTATTTGCTTCATGCATAATTGTTAGTACAAGACCAGACGCACGCTCCATACATATTAAAGCTATTTCCGCTTGCCGAGTGTAGATGGCGCTTTTCATAACTAAATATAAAAATAGTTGTTCCAACCAGTTTACCAGTAGTCAATATTATACGTAACAGTCAGTTAATGACTTCAATGATAATACTTTCGTTCTGTATCCACAACCTTATATTTTAAACAACATTTTACAAACTATAGTACACTTGGTTTTGCCCCGAGACTAACAGCTCACCAGTCCGTAACAGTATGTTAAGTGCCCAATGTGGAATGTACATTGTTAACTGTATGAGCGAGTTGTGAAATCTAATGTCACTAATTGTAAGTTTTTTAAATATTGTTTTTATATTGTATAATTTAAGAACTAGCTATAAGACTGTTGACTTTGATCGGAGTCATTTGTGAATGTTTTGTTATCTTACGAATATTGATGCGAGAGAAACTAAAGTTCACAAAGACAATCCACCCACTCTGACTATTGATTCACTGGACCATTAAGACTAGAGATCAGGGGGCAACCCCTCCTCAAAGAAAACAGCTCGAATTGCGCTGCCCTAAGCTGTAAATTAGTTCTAAATCTATTTACTGTGGCGCTCGAGTAGAATGAGCCAGTCAAAATTTGCAAAACGGGTAGTTTATAATTATTATTTGCAGTGTGATATTACAATCTTTCAAATTTCGTAGTGCAGAGCTGTAGTCTACAATAGCTATCTATTCTTAAGAGCTTACTGAAGTTTAAAAATAACCATATAATTTTATACAACACTCTGAATATTGTTATAATACTCATTTGATTCTGTCAAATCTTGCATCAATGTTACAAATGTGAGTCGAGTATTTCTAGTCAGTACGTTTAAGTTATTTGTTGTTAATTATAAAATATTTAGGAATAAAACAAACTTTTTTTACTAAATAAACTTTATTAAAAATAAACATTGTGATCAAAACTTTGAATGCAACAGGAATGTACAACACCAATAAAAAGATTAACCAGTTATATATTATTTGATTGACAACGGAAGCCCTTCAAGCACTTACACGCATCCCCCCTTCCCCCAAAACAGTATAAAACTATAAAATATATGATTGAGGCACAACTTGGAAAATTAAACTGTCTTCCATATTATTTGATAAATCAATCAAAATCTATTCCACTAAAATGGAATCACTATCAAAAGCAAATACAACCAATAAAAATCTTAGAATTCATTTATTACAGCAATGATTATAGCTTTATAAAATGCACAAAAATGTATATTTGATAAGGCACACGATTAAGTTATAATATTTCTTTATCAGTAACATTTATAAAAGACCTCCACTAGTGGAATAAAAATTAATTTGGTCCCTTACAATAACACTTACACGTAAACCTAACTTGTGCGCATGCAAGGCACTTCAACTAGGAACAAGCTCAGTAATATATTCATAACAATCCATATAACATCATAGAGGAACAATTTTGCCTTATAGGAATGCAACAATCAGACTATTTTTGTATCTGGAGGGACTGATTCGATCACACAATTACAGATCAGATCAGATGTTGGAAAAAAATCCACTTAAATCAACATTTTCTTTTCTCAAATATTTTAGTCATATGAATACAGTTAAAAAACATTGGAAGTAGTGTGGTGTGATGGTCGTACGTAATCTGTATCAAACTAGAAAGCACCAAAGCGGAGACACAACAACAGCTGTCAATCAATACAATTTTTTTACTTGTCTTCATTACTTCAGTAACATTTGAGTGAAACAGGCTATAACATAGGCATAGGTTTCCATACAAAATATCAAATAGCGGAGAAGAATAATGACGAATAATTCTACTTCATCGCTATGACATTGCTCATCTCTGTATAGTAGTACCACTAAAATAAGTTGTCATCGGCTTTCGTCGTTAACGCAGAAGGGTGCAACATAAGCCGATCTAATCCGATTTAGGTATAACACCAATTCAAAAAACCTTATTCCACAACTCTTAAGGCTCATATAACAAGACGTGAGCTCATGCTATCTCGCTCGCGATATCTGTACTGCATGACTTTTGACGTTTGTATGAATGACAGCATATGACAGCTGACATTAGAGCAATTGCCTAATGCCAATATAGCCAGCTGTCGTTTGAAAAATGACGAATAAAGAATTTCTGCCTGGTGATTGGCTAAAATGTATACTTGCAGGTACATCAGTGTGACTTATTTCTGTGGTAGTACTATGCCTCTGGCCTTGTCTTCTGATCTATGGTCTGTCGTGTCTCCTTGGTGTACGAGTGGCTCCTCCCTACAGTGTGAGCAGGTCCTGTGCGGCGGCCACGATGTGTCGCGCAGAGATGCCGAAGTGGTCGACGAGCTGCGCGGGCTCGCCGGAGCGCGGCACGCCGCGCACGCACACGTGTCGCACCAGCGCGCGCGACAGAGACAACGCCGAGAGCACAGCCTCGCCCAGACCGCCTGAGATAACAAACATGTGTGAGGTTTGATGCTGTGGTTTATAGACTTGTTCACGCCACAAGCGTGCGCAAGATGCTGTTCCCAATCTGTGTGAGGAAGACATACTATAGACTTTTCTAGTAATCCCCTACAGTGTCATTTGGTTCACTATCACGTCATATCCGATCGGCTAATAACCGTAAGCGTCAAACGTCATTCAACGTAAAGATTCAATCCGCGCAGGCGAAAATATAAATCACTAGCTGTACCGTGCGCGCGTTGCTACGTCACCAACAGATACCTCAGCATGGACTATCATACTAATATAATATAAAATTCATTGAAATGTGTGTGAAAAAATGACAGTGGCGGCATCTGTCGAAAATTGGTCGTACCAACTTAGAGACGTTCGTGGGCACATTCATGAAAATACACGTACAAAATTTCAAACCAATCGGTCAAGACGTAGTTGACATACGGAATTTAGCGCCACCTACCGGATCCAATTGTATTTATTAAGCATCCAGGAAACCGTCGAAGTGCCCATATAAAATTTTAACCCAATAGGTTCAACTCTTTAGAAGTTCCCGGTTTTCCCATGGGAATATAGTATTTTCCCGTGGTAAAAAATAGCCTATGTTAATCTGTGATAAAGTAGCATTCAAATGGTAAGCATGTTAAACCACATGAGGTCCCGGGTTCAAATCCCGGGTCGGCTCAGAAATTGTTATTGGGATTTTTCAATTTTTAATAGTCAGGAGTTGGCGGTGTAACACCCTCGTGCCTCGGAGAGCACGTTAAGCCGTCGGGTCTTGCGCCCGATTTCTCTCCGGTCGTATCGGACTGCCGTCTCATCGGAGTATGAGAATAAGGGACTATAGAGTGCACTTGCGCCTGCGTGCACACTTGTGCACCATAATATGCCCTGAGCAAAGAAATTTTTATTTGCAGATGGCTCGTCTCTATAGAGACGGCCGACGCAGCTGGAATTCGGCTAAGAAGAAGTTAATTATAGATAGCCATAGATTGTAAGAGGCATATCATCTATGAACTCTGAACTGTCACAAGAGTTCTAGTTTCACTCAAGGATGCGGGGTAAACACATATGCAACAGATTAGTCCAGCGAATGACCGATCTAAAAAGGTGTGTAGAGTGCGTGATGTTATATTATATACTGTCCATGCATATATCATATCCTAAACATACAAGTCTAGACGGCACTTATGACTTATATAAGATTGGCATATAATAATAAGCCCAAAAGTTTAGATAATTCATATCGAAAATAGTCACGTGACACTTGCGTTTTAAGTCATTATGTCCCAATTGTGTTAAAGGACAATAAATTAACTTTCTGTAAAATGAACCTTTTTAGTTTTTTAAAAGGCCCTTAGCTGAATCCTTATGCGAAGAAGTTCTTTTAGATCCTCGTCCAGACAGGTCAGTTACTGAATGCTATTGCACATTTGCGAGACCGTAGCCAGTAATGATGCGACGTGTCAGTGATGACGCAGCTCGAGTGTCAGTGACGAGTCAGTACTGACCGGCCTGGTAGTGGTCCTCCACGACTACGACGCGCCCCCCGACTGCTCCCGCGTGCGCCCGCACCGCCACCTCGTCCAGCGGCTTGATGGTGAAGGGGTCCAGCACGCGCGCCTCCACACCTGCGGACAAGTAGTGCTCGTGTTATATACTGTGTAGCGACTTCAGCATAAACAGCTGTGTTACATACAGTGTAGTGACGTCAACACACAACACCGAGCTTGGTGTTTCTATTATACAGGGTTATTTTGGTTAATAACCCTGTATAGTTACCCTATAATACTGATGCGAAGTGACGGGTACGCTTACAAGAAAAGGACGTAGTTGAGTGTCACAGACCTAGACGGCCGCACATCAAAAAAAATATCTACATTATTAATATTATAAAATATTTATATTTTGTAGTGTAGCAAATAAACTCAAAATTTACTAATCTGAATAATAATATGATCTAGGTATAATGTAGCATTGTAATTTTATATTTAAAATTCTCGTGTCACAGGGTTAGTTACCAAACTCCTCCGACACGGCTCTACCGACTCTCATGAAATTTCGAGAGCATATCGTGTAGGTCTGAGAATTGGCCAACATCTATTTTTCATATCGGTATTTCCATGGGATCGAAACCCACGCGGGTGAAACCGCGGAGCGCAGCTAGTGATTTATAACTCCTCTCATACCTTGCGCCTTGAGTGTATCAGCAGCGGCGAGCGCCTCGTGCAGTGTGATGCCGGCGCCCACCAGCAGCACGCGGTCCGCAGCCGACTGTCGCACCACCTTCGCCTCACCCACCTGCAAAACGATTCACAGTCACACCATGATCAGATGCTTCACTGAAATTAAATGGAAATGAATGCCAAGCCTTTGTGGTGTCTACAGAGCATATAAAGCATGTACCTCACTCGGAAGCAGCTTGTATTAATGGCGAGCGTTTTATTTTATGTAATATATCATGAACAGACTTTCAGTAGTACGTTCTGTATAGTTATTCTGTATACCACAAATATAAGTTGCATCGGCTTTCGTCGTTGACGCAGAAGAGTACAACATAAGCCGATCTAATCCGATTTATTACACCAATTCACTTAAAATATAACAAGCCAGCTGCATGATTTTTGACGTTTGTATGACAGCTGACGTTAGGCTAAGCAGCTAGCGAATGCCAGTATAGCCAGTTTTCGTTTGAAAAATGGCGACTGAAGAATTTCCCGTTTCTGGTGATTGGCTGAAATATTTTCGAGCCTTTAAAAAAATATATACTGCTCAGGTACGTCGGTGTAACTTATTTCTTTGGTAGTACTATACCCACATATAACTTAAAGTAAATAAATTACTTACCTTGAAGACTTCGTTGTTGTCGTACAGCACCTTCGTGTTGGGCCGCGAGGTGCGGATGTAACAGATGCCCTGCGTGTTGGCCGCCAGCTCCACCGCGCGCTCGCAAGATACAGCATCGCTGTAAATAAATACATATTTATTCGTGGTCACACACTGCATGATCACAACAAGAAAAGAAAGCTACATTCTGTTCGGTCATGCTGTGGTGGTGGGCACGGCACGGAACATATTGATATCCTCTAGTCTCATCTGCACGGGTCCGTCCCCACTGATGTAGCGTGGCACTACCTTTTACTGTATATAATATAATGTATTAGGTCAGATACTCACGAGGGGTAGAACACTGTGGCGGTGGGAACGGCGCGGAACATGGCGAGGTCCTCCAGGCCCATCTGCGAGGGTCCGTCCTCGCCGATGCTGACGCCG
>LUGF01027783.1:98028-116063 GCA_001625245.1 Calycopis cecrops | reverse complement strand
GCGGCCCGCCTCGTCACCCCTCTCGCTCTAAATAATGCGCGTAATACGGTAGTCGATTGTTCGTACATATTTCGTACGTCCGCGTTTTTGTGTGACTTTTACATCCTAACTAATATTATAAATGCGGAATGGAGTTTTACTCCTAAACCGCTGAACAGCATTTAATGAATTTTGGTAAAGCGATGGAGGTGACTTGTTATTATATTTTTAGCGGACTACTATAGAGTAACTACTATATTCATTTTTTTCTATGACGCAAGCACAGTCGTGGGCGAACAACTAGTTTGAATATTATTAAAATGATTGAAGTAAACATATTTCAATATAATTGCACATTTATATAGTATACCATATTTTATGTTATTATATAGGTAGGTACCTGTAGGTAAATAATATCAAATCTATACAAGTAATAAAATCTAAATAATAAACTCGGTCTGTACAATATGGAAGATGCGAGTAGTTAAACTTTTATATGTGTCCTTATACCTCACGCAATAGATACACATTGATAATTTATATGTTTGTCCGTGCGTTTGTGCAAAAAAGAGCTAAAACAATTGAAATACATTATCTCTCTGCATAAGTTATTATTGGTTTGCATAAGGTATTGAGGTAGGTACTGTCTAAGCAGCGGACGTGATGTGCTAGCTTTAGCAGTGGTTCTTAACCGGTGCTCCGCGGACCATCCGGTAAACCCGGTAAAATTAATAAATAAATAAAAGAAAATTTAGATATACCTACCTACTACGGACCACCCAGTTGGGCTGGTCCGTGGCATAACGAAAATTTTGGACTCAGGACTAAAAGGTTAAGAACGACTGATTTAGAGGATTACCTAAATTTTAAAAACTTACAGATGTCGATACAAAATAAAATTTGTGAATTTTTGGGACCTACTGCAGATCAGAAATTTGGAAAAATAACAGTAGGTAAAGTTTACAATAGGGGTGGATTCATGAGAACAAGGATGATTGCCATTTTATAGGAAGTTTTTAGTGTAGTGAAGTACCTAACAACGGATTTATGACAGGACAGATCAGGAGAGCCACTAAAGATCTGGTACATATGTAGGTACCTACCTATGTATTATAAGAACAATGCAAGGAAACCAATGAAATGAAAGAAAGAAAGAAAGAAAGAAAACATTTATTTACTAAGAGACACACAATTTAAAGTTACAGAGTTTACAAATTATAAAACGTTGGTCGTCCTTGTAAATCGGTCTCAAACTCGGCATTTGCTGGCATAAATTGTCAGCGCCGGTCTTCCGCTTGAGCCGTTTGGTGAGGTCATGGTCGTACCAACATATAACCTACAAGTGACATAATAAAAAATATATATATAAATTAATAGATCACTACTTTTATACACCACATACAATAACATATTTAAAATTGGCAAAACGTCACGACAGATACAGTTGAAACATAGATAAGAAGGAGGAGTACAGATCTCATGTCAAACTTTTGTTCAGCAAATGTATTAAGTAAAATATGGCAGAAAAAGTAATCGTATTAGAAAACGCGTAGAATACGTTTTTCTTTGAATAACCTAATTCTTTGAATATTGATACACACAAATAACACTTAAAAACAACACTTTAAAACTTACTTTTGAAACATTATTGTAAAACATTAATGTATGACAACATAAAATGGATGAAGAAATAAAAAACTTATACTAAACTTTAAACAAGCCGGACAAAAGTAAGGACACAATAAGACAAATACGTGGTACACATTTTTCATTTGAAGATTAACAAATTTTTAATTCACGTATGTGAAAATGTTATACAAATGATTGAAAGTGTGTATTTATTTTTAATGTCGAAAAAAAATTACATCTGACAAGTAGATATAACGGCTAAGTTGTGAAAACGCAATTTAAAAAAAAAACAAAGTTACCAGTAGTAATAATTTAATTTAAACTTCATATTGTAATTACTTTACGGGTTTTAACACGGTAAAAATTAAAGGCCAAAATATATACGTTTGGACTGGGTTACACCAGCCGTGGACCACGGCTGGTGTAAACACGAAAGTCTCAAACAAGTATTAATTTAAACTTGTTTTTTATAGGTATTTATAGTATCGTATTATTGAAGGCCACTTCTGTGGCCATTTTTCGAGATTGATACCGACCTACTAACTATTGAACTAGCGACACTGTTGCCGCCACGTTCACAGATAACGCTGATCAATTGAATTAATTTTGAAGTCAAAACTGTTTATTTGCGTTGTTTTATCAAGTTGTCACTTTTGTCAATGGTAACAGTACAATCGCCTCCCGGAGTGCTTTACCTATTTAAAATAATCTCACGAATGAGTCTCCTGATACATTTTTTCTGAAAACTGTTAAAACACGCTCCACGTTCCCCTACCTACCTACAACACAAGTCCACACAGTACTTAGCACAGGGCTAGGATGATCTACAGCTAGTGCACAGAAATGTATTATTCCGCCATAATCCTCTAGCTTTAAACACACTACATGAGCATTTCCGTTACTTTGTATTACCGATCCCTCGTAGCATTTTTAAAAACATTTAAAAAATCGTATCATAAATGACCTGGACTCTAGTCCATCTTCTTAATCTCATTACACGGTGCAGGATATATTTAAACAAATTAAATAGCTGCTTCTGTGCAACGAATATTGCTCCTATAACCAAGGTCATAAGGTCGATATCGCACTGACGTCGTCACATAAGGCTGGCTACACACCATCATAATGGGGTTTTAAATTGGTGTAAAGGTGAGGCCCTAATTGACGGCGGGGATGAATGAGGCAGCGAGGTGGGGCGCGAGTGCGAGCGGAGATGCAGATGGACATAGATATATTTAACTGCTCGATCGCCTGCTATTTGATTGAACCCAAACTCAAATCATAATATAAGAATTAGTGTAATAGGCATATTCTATGTATATTAGATATAGCAACGTTATTAGTAAACGGAAACGAAATGTGGGTAATAACAGGGGCATTGCTGCTCTAATAAATAATTTTCTACTAAAACCAACAGAAAGTAAACTATAGATAGTGAAAACTTAAAGCTATATATTATAGCTTTAAGTAGCTTATAGCTAGCAAGTAAGAATGGCCGTTTCGTCGTAGCACACATTCACGCTACACTTTGATGATGCGAACTCATAATATTTTCTTAACCTAATGCGGCTAATTAAGTTTTCATTAAAAAAAAGAATAAAACAACTTTAAAAAATTATGCATACCTACTTTATCATAATCATCATCATCATACCTACTTATTAATTATTTAATGCAAATAATCTTACAATTCAAAAAACATTTATTTATAAATACTAAGTGTAATATTTAGTAGTAAAAGTAAGAAGTATAAAATTATAACCATACTTTTACATTGCTCTGCTATTAGAGTTGCAGTTGTAGGTAATGCTTTAGACTGCCTACCAATACTTTGAAAAATATTAATATAGATAGAAACTCTACAGCATTAATTACAATTGTACCGACTAGATCGCAAGGAAATCGAGTAGGTATCTATTACCTTAGTAGGCGCTAAAAATACACTTATTTACTTGCGAGTCATTGACTAACGAAGTGCTGACGTCATTGTAAAATTCACGTGAAGAAGCTATGTAGGTACTATCCTACAGCAAATGTTGAAATCTAGATCAGATTTAAACGCATAAGCGTATCGCACCCGCTACAAGTGTGGCCACACACGCTTGGTCCGGTCCGCTCTCGTCCCATCCGGTGCTGTCCATTGTTGGCGACGCTTCACCGGATACCAGCGTCTTTGTTGTGACGTCATTAATTATAACTGGCTCTCGACTTGTGTAGCAACAAAAACTCTATTAAACACCTCACGTGAGTTTTATTGTAGTAACCTACTTAGGTGTCGGCTCACCGTATATTCAAGGAGCCCGTAGCAACAACAGTAGGTATAAGAGTAGGGAAATATCTAATGTAATAGGAAATAGTACTATAATGAAGAGGAGTGAGATTCTTCTACTAATTTTGACAGAGATCCTGGTCACCCATATAAGATTATTAATATATTTTTTTATCGGTGAGGTCGAGAAAAAAGCTTATTATTAGTATTGAACTAGGATTTTGTGATTGCACATAAAATACTTAGGTAGGTATTGTTTTGAAAGGGTTAATTTAATGGGTTATGATTTGACGATGACATTTGATGATGACACACTGTTCTCTACCGACAACGTAAAAAATGTACCCCGGGGTTAAGGTTGTTGTTGTAATGTTACCTGAAAAATAATTAATTAAGGCATTCATTATTTTCTACTTATCTTAAAAAAATTGTCATTATACCACCAAGGTTTCATAATAATATAATCACACTGTGACATTATATCAACCTCTAACAAGAGATATCCATTAGGTGCGACAACCGTTCAAGATTCCATATTTGAATTTGATATTCAAATTTGGAATTGAATCGGTCATGTATACTTTTATTAGCGGCCAGTATTTATGATAATTAGCTCGACTCACAAAAGTATAAAGTTGATTCTTTTGACAGAAGGATCACAAACGCTCCACCCCTGGATCTCGACATAAATTGTTATAATTCGTTTCAAAACTGTCTATTGTTGTATTTATTTAGGATACATTTGGGGAGGTTTTTAATTTCGGTTAATGGTCGCCGTTGCAGATTAAAAAACGCTTTGGTATTGACTCCCCGTTTGCGGTGTATTGTCTGCGGGGATTTTAGTTTTTTGTGGTCCTTCGAGCCGGATGCGCTTGTATTTTAAATTTTAATTGATCGCGCGATAATATTTTTATAATATAATTATTGTGGTATTAAAAATGAGAGAGAACCGTAATGTGGTTCGTTGTAAGTTTTTTATGTGCATCTGAAAAGTGATATTAATATTTACTTTGCTTTTGAGTTTTGACATAGGTATAATAATATTCCTATCGATAGAAATGTAGGCTTGGAACCGAAAATCGAATTTTCGATCGTAGAACTCTCTCTTTTATTTCTCAGCCGCCCTGAAATTGTTTTCAGATAAAAACTATAGGTTCGGTCCGCCTCGAATGACCACTTAAGATGTCGGTACGGAATTTCTGATTGGGAGGTATCCTAAAATAGTAAAGGTACCTACATTAGAAACAGGATTTTGTAGATAGGTAGGTATTGTTAAAATCTTGTTAATGAGAACAGTTTACATTTTATTGTTATTGTATGGTTGTATATAATTTAACGTGGTTGGCGTACCTATTGTACAGTACCTACAGGTGTCTATAGGTATTAAATAAAGCTGCGTCAGTCAGATACAAATCACAATTAAAAGTTTTGTTGTCAATTCAATATGGAAGCTTTTGAATAGCCTAGAAGCTTATTGTAAATTCGTGTTGTGTGTTAGGTATATTTTAACAGTCTTTAAAAGGACATAGGTCGATAACTGCCTAAGTAGGTAGGTACATATGAAAATGGTCCAAAAAATCGTTAAACATAAATTAAACAAATATAATATCTCCAGACGTAGATATTAAAAGAGCGTCTTCCCTCCCGACGCAGCTAATGCGCTGGGCGTCGCATCGAGTGCCGTCATCAACTACCCGCCAATTAATTATATATTTGTCACATAAATTATCCGCAACAATCGCGAGATCCTTCCGGTGTTTAGATATAATAAAATAACTCCGCCATTCAGTTGGGGACTTGTTATTCGACACAATAGCCCGCCCCCCCTCCGCGCGGGGGGTGGGGGGAGCCCGCACCGCAAAAAGTGCACCCGACTTAATTATAAAGAGACAAGAAGAGCCATTAAATAGCGATTCGTTAAATCTACGCTCTCATGTTAACAGCGCGCGTCTCCCGTCCCTGTCGCGCCCGTGCGGGTCCGAGCGAGAGGGAGATACGTCCTCGTAGCGCGCTGCGAATGGGCGGACTCGATATAAGGTTTAGATTGACTGGGCGTTCTCAATTCAACCGTTTTTTTTCTGTTTGCTCCGGGATTCGGTGAGCTTTTCATTTGGTGTCGGGCCGAGCGCGCGTGCACGCGTCCCAATTCCAATTTCGAAAATTGGCCAATCATGTCTGATTCGTTAGTGCGCGTTTGAATTTAGAACGTTCCAATTGACACGGTGATTTGAAAATTAAATTCGAACCGACAGTTAGTGTTTAAAATTCTTAATTCAAAAACGATGTTTTAAGCCAGTGCGGGTGGACTGTAGAGACTGTAGAGATGTCGGAATTGCGTGGTTCGCCGCCGTTGTCGCGGTCGCTTGAGGGCGGTTTCGGGGCGCCTCTGGCGGCGCTGAGCTCGTTTGCGGAGGCACCTCCGCCGGCGCCCAACCCTCACGGGATAGACCACATCCTGTCCCGGCCGACGGTGGGCTCGAACATGCCGGGGCTGCTCACCCCGCGGTTATCCCTTGCGGCCGCGGCGGCCGGGATGGCGCACTACCTTCAGCACAAGCCGCTCTACTGGCCCGGCTTCCAGGGCCTCGTCTCCAACCCCATGGCGTGGAGGGAGAGGCTGCAATCAAGTAAGTTACATTACACACTACAACGCTGGATTAGAGTATGGACCCCTGCTCGGAGACATTTGTAGTAGGTACCCTTTTAGGGGTACAAAAATAATCGTAAGCCTAACAGGGCCCGGGGCCGCAGCCCTTCTAAGCCCTCACCTGCCGATGTCCATCAATGTACCTATCTACTTAAAAATATTGTTTTATATTTCTTTAAATCGGACAAGTTTATATCTTCTACTGTCTCTATATAGATACTTACCTTTGTTTATCTGTAACATACGATTGATGGAGAAAAATAAGAACTTTCTAAGTAAAAAAATAGCTATTCAAGATAAGATATTTGTATGTGTAGATAACTAGGATTCATCATCATCATTATGTACCTGTAACATAAATAGGTAACAACAAAAACAGATAGAATTATTGATGTCTCTGTGGACATTTTATTTTCTGCGGCCGTGATCTTGGTACAAATTATTTTACCTACCAATAGGTATATAAGTACCAAAGTAGGTTCTACATAATACCTTCCTGCATATACATAGGTACATAATATGGTATAGGTACCTACTAACTGCATAAACTAGACAATTAATTATTCAAATAGGTATTAGGTATATGATTGTTTTGTGGGCGGCAGTGCTTTTGTTACATTGCATGCGAGCGGGGCCGTCGCGGGTGAGACGTAAGTACTTCTCGCTCACATACGAACGTGGTAAAGTGACAGCTATTGTCTTATTTAGTGTAGTTCTTATTCCCGGTGGCCCACCTTCTAACTGCGTGGGTGTTTTAGCTCTTGCCGCAAGATAAACGACGGCACAATCCCCCTCGGTAGGTACCTATCTAGTATCTAAATTAATTATATTAGACTCTGTTTAGACGTTGAGAAGTAGGAATATTAGGTATAGGAACGGACATTCCTACACACAGGTTTTATTAATAGGTAGGTACATGGTTTTTACACACCCAGCACACACCCAGCTAGCTTAAGAAGTTTCTTGTACCACATTGTGATGATGTTTTTTCGATTCATAAAATGGTTTTTTTTTTCTTATGCGTTTTACAATTTTTCAAAAAGTTGACTTCTAAACTATCATTACTCACCATGGTTCAGTAAGTTTTATTTTATTATACCTATATTTCGTAGGTATTGTATTTTAGGACAATGATAGAGAACGGGAAAATATATTTAAAGCGAAAAAGCGCTGTATAAGAGCAATATTTAATTTGTAACTGGGAGTTATTTCAATCAAGAATTTTGTTAATTTTATTTTATTCTATCTGGCCAAGCGTGTAAAATTATTAAATGCTAATTTTATTTAGTTTTACTAATGGACCGCGGACTTACCCGCTTATTTCCCTACCCCTAGGAAGTAGGTATTATTTTATTGACATGAAAATAAAATTATTTTTTTCCAGAATGTAATGTTGCAAATTGAAATTTGGCACATATAGGTTTAGGTAGGTACCTATACCTTTCTGTGAATATGTCAACTAAACCGCATAGGTGCTATGTTTACGCAAATATAGCATAAGAGAGCTCTACAATTAAACAATTTTTGCAGCTCTATTTTTGTTTTACAATTCTGTGATTTAATCCACGTAGGTAGGCATCTAGTAACTGGTCCAGTGAAGTTAGGTAGATAGACTAGCAGGCTTATTAGCCGTTTTAGCTTTGTAATAGGCATTTGATCAACATGAATGAAGCTTGGTAGAGACTGATAAGTTAGGAATATCAATCAAAATTATTTTTGTTCCTAATTGTAATGTGTCAAATTTGATTCGGTAGTTTTTGCGTGAAAGAATAATGTGCATACATAAATGTTGTGCATTTATAATGTTAGTGGATAGGTATTTAGTAGACACCTATGGGAAACGATTCGGCGTCGCTATCGGAAACATTTCTCCCGCCGGCGAGACGCGCATAGACGGTAGTTTCACCGTCGCTTTTTGTACCTTTTGTGTTTCATAGGCGCATAAGTGACTTTGACAATAACAACACTTTCCATCAGATTAATTAGGATAAAGTTCTTTCACATAACTAGGTTTAAATGTAACTATGATATAGGTAACTAACTATAGGTAGGTATACTAATCCTACTAGCTGAGCTATGCAGTTTTTTTTGCGTGAAATCAATATTTTTTCGGGATAGTAACGATCTTGTTGTTCAGATTTATAACATGATTGTAATTTCAACAAAATCCGTGCAGTAGTTTTTACATGAAAGAATAACATACAAACTTTCATATTTATAACAAAAGTAGGATTTATTATTATTACACTGTAGGACACTCGAGTTTTACTGGCTTAGTTGTAATATCATAGCCCATTCCATTACCTACTGCCGAAAGTACAAGTGATCTCCGAAATTCTCGCACGCCGTCGCTGATGTTTTACGCGGCAGTAAAAGCGAGCGAAGCCGGGCGACACAATAAACTAACTCGTAAATTACTTCACCTTGAGGTTGACAATTTATCTGTATGGCTGAGTGAGCTATCTCGAGAACGGCTGCTGTTATTTATTGTTACATTTATCTAGCGGGTAACGGGTTGGAATTCGAAGTGATATTTTTAATGGTCTTATACCTTACATTGTTGCTGCTAATCTGGTAAATCCTTACACGTACCTACCGTACATATTTGAAGTATGGATATTTTTTAATTTTCCTCGATAAAGCTAATAAAATTAATATTTAATTATTAGGTATTTATAATTACATTGATTAAATATATGTTTAAATTAGCTGCGCTCCGCGGTTTCTCCCGCGTAAATTTCGATCACGTAGAAAATTGAAAATCATCCCATGACATAGATAAGAACATTTTTTCGGAAAAAACTATCCAATGTGTTAATCCAAGTTACCCTCTATGTGTGTGCTAAATTTCATAAAAATCGGTCTATCCATTGGTTTTTGCGTGAAAGAGTCACAAACATACAATCTTTTGCATTTATAATATTAGTAGGTAGTATGTAACTTGCACTTATGTGGATATGTCTAAATATTTTAGAATGTAATATACGTATGATATACCGATCCTACCTCTCAGAACCTAAAGTATTTAGTCGTTTTACCTCTAAGGTTTTGTATGACTGTGTTATCAAGCATACCTAAGTGGTATTACTGTCACCGAATAAAATTTAACGCAGTTTTTCATTCTCGAGTTCAAAATCTAACAGCCGAGTCACCTCTGACCTAAGAAGAACGAAATAAACCAACTCAGCAGGTTTTATTAATCAATAAAATATCAACAACTAAAATTTGTTGAGCTAAAATACAAAAATAATTTCACAGAAATAGCCTTGTAAGAGCATCTTATTCTAAAAGTGAGGATGGTATCTGCTATGAGCTCTGTGACCTTATACGTAATAATTACTAAACTATAAAAGATTTTTAAAGTATAAATATTAATATATTTAATTTACTTTGTTTTATCACAATAATATGCAGGTATCATTCGCGTAAACTCAAGAATTAAGATAACAGAATATTAATTGTAAGCCATTATTAAGTGAATGAAGCAATAAAAATATTTACGAGGTGCATTCCGGGGGCCACTCCGTTTTTATTTGTAGCTTGTTTTATGTCCTGATTGTTGTCTTGATAGGCAGCAGCTTGGAGAGATCTAGAACTTTATCACTGTGACTATCTGGATCTAGGGAGATATATTTGATTTTTGATTTTATGATGATTAAGTACCTCCTCGTCAGGATAATGATTAATTATTTTTTTTTAATTCATGGGGTCCGCTGAGTTTGTTTCGTCGGTTCTTGTCAGGACAGGGCTAGGGCGATTGACCCGGTGCAGTGGTAGATGTAATTTTTTAACGTTCTAAAAGAATTTTTTTTTAATTATTTTTTGAGTAAAAACATTTTGATTTTGATTTTGATCCATGGCTCGTTGATTCAGATCCGGCTCGAAGGACCAAAGTGAATGGGACTAATGCTTTGCCCTCCAATACAATATTTACTTGCTAAGCTTAGTAAGCAGGTAATTTACGTAAGCTAATGCATGCACGCTGGGTCATAATCATGTACACAGTACCTACTTGACAACTCGTACAGTCATCATCTTCAGAACTGATCGGTCCACTGCACATGGGATACGAGTAGCACAAGTTCGATCGTATTGGCGTTCATTAGAACAAGCCCATGTGTAATCTATACTAGTAATATTAAGCTGAAGAGTTAGTTAGGTTTGTTTGTTTGAACGCGCCAATCTCTGGAACTACTGGTCCGATCTAAAAAATTCCTTCAGTATTAGTTAGTCCATTTAGCGAGGAAGGCTACTTTTTAACCGACTTTGCAATTTTTAAACTGTGCAATTTTTAAAATAACTAGCTTCCGCCCGCAACTTTGCCCGCTTGGATTTCGGATCTCAAAAATGGAGTTATTATACATATAAACCTTCCTAAAAAACCTAATCAAAGTTGGTTGCGTAACTTTAAAGGTATAGGCATACATACACAAAGACGGCGGTAAGCGATTTACTATGTAGTGATAATGAAATAAACTACCAATTGACTCGCGGTAACAATTGTTCTCGACTTGACGCAACTACCTGAGAAATACCTGCACATAAAGATATGTGAAATAATAATTTTGTTTTAACTATTTCACGTAAGACCTTAGACAGGTCTTCCGTGAAATAAAATCATAGTATTAAATGAATACAGTGGAAATTATTTTTTTTATATAAATATTTTTAAGCATATGTGCACCTCGGACAGAATAATAATTTTGTATTATTAAGTGTATGTGAACAGGTATTAGCTAAATACTATTGAAATTCGCTTTTCTTTTCACTTTACTGTTTTGATTCCGCGGAGATATGACGTCAAAAGTTTGATTAACAATTTTCATATTAATCCAATTCACTCCAAAATCATGAAATTCTTCAGATTTTTTTAGAGTTTCCCACGAGACGAGAGGGTCATAAACGCCTTGACATAAGATTTTTATATATAGATACTCTATACCTACACCTAGTCCAGTTGTAGTATCTATGAGTACCTATTAACATTTTTTTTGTTTCAAATTTTAAGTTAATTCAGTAATCGTTTTAAAATATATATCGTCGAAAAATATATGTTTACATATATTTTTCCTTTCTTTTGTATATTAAAAAAATATATTATTTATTATATAAGTACCTACCTCGGGAAGTAAGTACCCATATATTTATTTTTTAAATTTAAACTCATCTAGGTCACTGTATAAGTTAATTTATATGACGGCGGCCGTCCCGTATTTTCGTATATTCTTTATACCTATCACATAAAGCGAGAAGTGGAAGCAATTTGGATACATTCGACGCCCATAAACATCTTCAGATATGAAAATGAGCCATCAGTAACCTAATGGATCACTGGACCGCTACCCGCACGAATCACGAGAGCGTAACCTGGCCGCTGTAACATGGACGTTAACAGAAACAGTTGCGTGCTCGTAAAACCGTCGCACAATATGAAACAGTTAATAAAGATTAGGCAGTTTCGTGTCGTGGTACAACTACGTCAGGTTATAGCAGGTAGGCCTTTATAGTCATCATCGTCAGACCTCGTCCGGCCACTACTGGACAAGACGGGTGAATCTCTATTAATCCTGATAATATAATAAACATGACTGTGAGTTTGTTTGTTACGTTTTCACGTCAAAACTACTCAATCAATGATCATGGAACTTTGTACACATATTGTAGTATAGAAATGACATAGGATACTTTTTTTAACAAAATATTTTTTAATTAAAGTTAAAAAAAATATTGTGGCATAACATACTTAGTCTATTGTAGTTCTATTTGAATTTGATGTTCATTGATGTTTATTCTAAAGGCTTCAACGCGAGCGAAGCCGCGTGGAAAAGCTAGTAGGTAGGTACCTATTATAAATTTGGATGTACGTTTGCTTGTTACGTTTTCACGCCAAAACTACTCAACTGATTATCGTGAATTACAGATATTCTTAGAGATATTAGAAAGGGCATACGATACTTTTTGTTAGTAAAAAAGGAAATACTGACGTGAGCGCACCCCGGGTAAAAGCTACTATTATATACGTACTTTGAAAAAGTGGTTGGCACCTACCACTACCTACTACATTTTGGAACTCATTTTCTTTACTTAATAATTTTAAATATGGTTAATAAATAATTGTATTTATTTATATTGAATAATAAGACCCGTTATATTTGTAACTTAGTTTGTGTAGGTAGGTAGGTACTACTTTGTCCTTCAATAAGAAACATTATAACTATTATTTTCATTAAACAAGTCATGTAATTATATCTAACATAGCCCGCAAGAGACCATAACACAGCTCCCTAAAAGTAACTTCTCTTTAAAAAAGTTTTAATTGACCCCCCCCCCCCTTCCCAAGTGTTCAAGCCCTTTATAACTAAAGCATAAAAAATACTCTTCAGAATAAGGTACCTTGTGATGCAATTTTGGTGAAGCTTATAAAGTCTTCACGATGATGACAAATGGCTATTGATTTCATTGCAATAGATGTTTTTGAATACCGTGTACCGAACGACCATACGCAAGACTGTGGGCGAGAAGTGGGACATGATAGCTGAACAGGCCAGAGGCGAGCTGTGGGAGAGGCCTATGCCCAATAGTCGACTGTAATAGTCTGATGATGAATGGATGATTGAAAGAATAAAAACCATATGCCGCTATAGGTATGCATATGTGACTAACAGTCACACTGAGCGTTACGCTTCTCGCTTAAGTTTGCGTCTCTTGCACATATTTGGCTCCAGAACCATGTTTGTTGTTACGTATCAATGCCACGTATAAGGGCTTTGACATGGCGATTTCAATGTAAATGCTACACAGATCTCTGCAGCAGCCCAACAGCCGCCGACCTGATACGATCTCCCGCTCACTTGTTGTCTGTCGTAAATTATATGCCGCATATAAGTCGTGTAAGCGGGCCGCGGGCACATTACCTGGACGTAAAGATAAACGCCAGCGGGTTACCGGGATACGCCGGGTTATTTAACACTTAAGGACTCGCTAATGGGTCTAATGGATCCAGTCGTTTTATCTTTAATAACTTTTGAGTTTTGACGTTTGCGACGTTGCCGTCCTCAGTACCTTTCAACGATAGTGCTGCACGGCAATTGGCTGTATCCGGTGCATCTTCTCACCAGCTGCAGGAAAAGAGGGGGGGTCTACCTCCCTACACCCGAAGACGTCAAAGTCTTCACTAGTCTAGTAAAAAAAACGGTAAGCGCAGGTGTCAGCAGTCGCACGCTTGAGTGCTACGAAAAAATGTGAAATGTTATTTAGCCCTAGTAAGAGATATATTATTTTTTTTTATTTTCGAAGCAGATTATTTTGTTTTCTGTAACGATTGATGTCTTACTGTTATTAGATAGTAGAACTTATTATAAGATAGTATTGGAAATATAGAAGATTTTGTTTTAAATCATTAGGTACCTATTAACAAAAAAATATATCACTTAGCCTTAACTTTGTTTTGAAAACGTGATAAAAATCATTGACTTTTGTAATGTATAGTTTTTTAAGAAAAAAATAATAATTGTTAGTACCTACTTGATTTATCATTACATTTGTTTGTCAACATGTTGTCCCTATAGTAAAGTAAATCGTCCGACGAGCACTGATATCAATCTGGTGAAGCTGTGTCAGGCTTCACTTCGTTTCCACAGCACAAGTTCAGATCCGGAGAAAAATATACTTGAATTAGGTCTCGTTTTATTCTTTGTAATGTTGTGGAGACACAATTAACACGGGCTTGGACGCCATCTTGTGGTTGCGCTTCTGTCGGCTAGTGATGTGCCGGGAAAAGTGGATTGCTGTTGGTACGCATGCTAATTAAGTGTAAAGTGGAAAATACTCTTTAAGAGTAAAGACTTAGGCCATGGTCTATTGTATTTGAATTGGGCTGACCGCGGAGGTACCTATTGCTTACACATTACCGCCGCAAGCAACACCCGAACTAGCGTTTCGTCGTCAACAATTAAAGTCTTCATTTGCCCCATAAAATTATAAAAAAAAGCTCTACGGGCGGTTTCAGACGCCACAATATGTCAAAGTGCCAGTAATATCAGGTTTGATACAACTTAAGATCTCTTACCTCTGTGACTAACTACTGTCCGACCTATAACCTAAAACCCTACTTCCTACTAATATTATAAATGCGAAAGTTTGTATGTTTGTTTGTTTATTTGTTTGTTACTCCTTCTTTTAAAAATTGCTGATTTTCATGAAATTTGGCACACACATAGAGAGTAACTTGGATTAACACATAGTTAGTTTTTATTCCGAAAAATGTTTCTATGGGATGTCATGGGATGATTTTGTATTTTCCACGGGATAGAAATTTATGCAGGTGAAACCGCGGGGCGCAGCTAGTTGGATATATCCCAATAGCAAGTGAGCCGGGAACCGAACCGGCGACCCACTCCAGCGGCACTGGCGGTCTGCAATTGGCGTGGCACCTGATAGCTGATAAGGGTCATTACAAGTGCTAATATAGCGCTATCAGCCGCGCTATCATTTAATTATATTATACCCCGTACTGTACGATCAGCGCTTATCTAACTTATTATTCGCTTGAGTGTTGTTGCCGCGATGCTGCTTCGCTGGGCGAGTCCATGAAGATAAGCCTACGACGGCTTTGTCGGATGACTATGTTCTTAGTCGTCGGACAACCAGACCAGGTTTGGGGTGGAAAGGGGGCCTGAATCCTTTCAGCCGCACATGGGAGTGATGCATCGGGTAAAAGTAGTGTGCTAGCTAATTAGGTAGATCTATATAAGGTCAGGGTCCACAGAATGTCTGTTAAAAAAAAAAACAACAACCGCCGACAACCGAAAAAATCGACGGTATAAAGTAATTGATGTCATTTTAATCTACTAATATTTTATACAGTGAATATAGTGAAAGTTTGTATAGTTATAGAATTGTTCTGTCTCATAAATACAACGAAAAGTTTTAGGAAAAGTTGTTAAAAAGAAAAAAGAAAGTAATTTTATTCATAACAAAAATCATTAGTAGATTTCCAAATTTCAATTGACTTCACATGAGCTGCAAATGTCACACACACACACACACACATATAAGTAGCTTCTCAACCTACTAGGAATGATACCAATATAATTTTTATCGTGACGTATTTTCGTTTCACACCATACTGTCACACACAAACCATAATTATAATGTTGTTATCGGCGGTGACACCATATCGTTATTACTTTTATTAGTTGATCTATGATAAGGCGGCGCGATCAACCGGGTCTGCAGATTATGTGGAACTACCCACACTGTTTGTACGGGGATTTGCCGTTTATTAATATCAACATAGAGAGAGACTGATTTATTACACTGTGCACCTCTCGCTTGCGCCGCAAACGAGCAATCGGAGGCGTTTTATATGTGTGAACGCCAATAAACAACGTTATAAGCAGATGAAGGTATACAGGTACTCTTCTTCACACAGTACTGGGGGTATTGCGATGGCCCACTGTATTATTATGTGCGCTAGAGGTACCTCTCTGGTTGTGGTGCCCCAAATGGGCTGCTTGCAAAAGTGTTGCATTACCTGTGAACGAATTCTGTGATATAACAGCTACGCAGTCATATTATTTTCCACACTTTTATTTTCAAAATACTCTTGAATATATATTTTTTTTATGGTTTAGGAGGGCAAACGAGCAGTTGTAGCCATTTTCATGACTACCGACGCCCATAGACATCTGCATAGACTACAGATGCGCTGCCCCCCTTTCTCCTCCCACCTCCGTGGACCACCGGCTACTTACACACCGCACGAAACGCGACAGCACAGCTGTCACTTCACGTCGGTCTCGTGTAAGCGAGAGGTACCTCCCCGGTCGTGCCAGCCCAATTCGGCTGCATGCAAGCATGCAGCGTGGCACTACCTCTTATATATAAAAACCATAACACGTTTCATAGTTGCAAGATACAATATATATAGGTACCTACTTAATATTTTACGTTATAATAATTTACGTTAGATAAGTATACTTAATATTTATGTTAATCGGAGCAGCTAAATAATTATGAATCTTCGCATACTTTTAATAACTTCTGACGTCATGATATCTGTCACCTCGGTCTGCCCGCGGCCGTGGCTGCTGTAGAGCTTCCGAAACGTCGAGATTGTTAAATAATTAAATAAGCCGCGATACATCCGTTAATTTATCATTTTAATTAATGAATAAGTTCGTAGATAGATACTTATTTATTAATCTTACATTTATCAATCTTACAATTATCTACAAAATACATGCTCAAAAGTAGAATATTTCTAAACACATTTTCGGTAGAGTATACCTACCTATTTTATTGTTAAAAATTCTACACATAAGATATTATGTTATTTTTTAATAGCCGACCTGTGGCCACTTTGTTCCACGTCAGAAATAAAAATTGTTCAATGGTAATAATATATTTTTTATTAGGTTTCTCTTAGTGAGAGAATGGTTAATTTCGATCTAGTAGTTCAATACAAACAGCAGCTTTACTCTTTATAATATTAGTATAGAAAAGCAACAAAACAGAATAAAACATGGGCGCCTAGTCGGTGGCCACCGATGGAAATCTGTAAAACCAGCAGAAATATGCCGCTTTATTCTTTCAACCGATATCGTCACGAAGTCACCATACTTAATTGGACAGACAATATCGCCAGACAATGAATAAATACAATGACAATATCATCTGCCGCAGGTAACCTTAACACATCCTTTAAATAATTTCATTAATGCATATGAAACATCATCATCAGCTTGCTCACTCCACGGTACGTCACACCAGTGAAGACGGTGCCGTGAACAATCAGGCGCGCGCCGACAGCCGCCGCCATTACAGCTCGCCGGACGATTCACAATATTTGATGTTTATTAAAATGGTCCAAACCTTTGCGAATATATCGAGGTGTGTGCACCAGTGCGAGCGGCGAGCGATACCCAGGCTATATAGCTGCACGTATAGCTTAGGGACTTTTAAGCTAAGAGTTTACAAGTAAACTAGGTACCTGTGCCTTAGTTTTCGTCTATGCTGAGAGAACCACTTCGCATTTATAATATTTGTAGATTAATAGGGTGTTTTACAATTATTTTTGGATATTTTTTTTATTTGCTGATGCGATATATTTATATTACGTCATTTAAAAAATAATAGACAGTTTACGTGTTATGACAGTTATAAACTTTATGTTATCACTTTATATGAATCACATTGCATTTACCCTATTTTTATGTGTACTAAATCAAATATGCCATGGTACCTACCTGTTGTAGGTACTAAGATTACCATCTAATTGAGGTACCTACCTTTGTATAGAAAGATATTCAATTTTATTTTATCTTGTTTCTAATCACAAGGGAACTTCTCTCGTCTTCTGCTTCTCTAGAGCTGTATCGCTCGAGTATATCCTCGCTCGCAGTGTCCCACACGTGCGGTCCGCGTTATTAATTAGCAAAGGGTGGGCGTGCGGTCGCGCTGGGCGCACAAATGAAGTGGGACACATTTTTTTAACTGCCCCCCCGTGTC
>LUGF01027783.1:35764-59219 GCA_001625245.1 Calycopis cecrops | reverse complement strand
CTCCCACCTCCGTGGACCACCGGCTACTTACACACCGCACGAAACGCGTCAGCACAGCTGTCACTTCACGCCGGTCTCGTGTAAGCGAGAGGTACCTACCCGGTCGTGCCGGCCCAATTCGGCTGCATGCAAGCATGCAGCGTGGCACTACCTCTTACTACTAGTTTTCATTCGGTTTACATAAATGTCTTTTACGTTGTTGTTATATTCGTATTGCCAATTTGTATTTTCGTAGCTTTTTGATTTCCATTCTTGGATCCGACCAATTTTTCCTTTTTCTTTCTTTCTTTTTTTTCCTTTGTTCCCTGAGCCACAGAACCCTTCAGGCATACATACAGGTTTTTGTTTCTTTTACTGCAAAATAGTAAATGATATTTGTGCGATATAGCACATAATATATTGTCATATAGAGCGCCGTTTAGCACCCTCGCCGAGCATGTGCGGTAACACCACGCCGTTGAATGAAGCGCTTCTTATGTGACGCGTATATAATGTACTGTTATTACATGTGAGTTGGTGCTTCTACGTTAGTAATATTAATTCATGGTTATTACGCATAATAAACCAACTATTTCTAACGACTACTTGTATATGAACTGCTCAAGATCATGATTATCGCCACCATTGTTGACGTTCTCGGCTCACAACAATCGTTTTCTTTTCATCGTCGCCTGGGTATTCTTCAAAAATATCTAGATATACCATCTAAGATACTGGCCCCATAACTTGGCACCTGCGCTGCAGATTAAAAAACCAATTCATCATCCACAAAGTATATTAATAAAGGAGTATTCCAATTAATCAAAAGCGTGGAATGAAAAAAGCGCTGCAGGTTATCAAAAATGTCGTTTGGCGCGCAAACGTAGCGAGATTAAAATTTGGTTTAATTAAGAGGTGGGCAAAAAGTGAAATGTCCAAAATTACAAGATCTGGGGATACTCCCGGAGGGGAGGGGGAAGGGGGGGGTACTAATTACAAATTCTTAATTCGCAAACTTTCCCCGCTGGTTTTGTTTCGTTTTTTTATTGTCCCTCCGCCGTTTTATAATTGTGATTTGGACACCTAAGGCACGGGAGCTGAAATTAATTTGTGTTGTTACGCTTTATGTCTGCTGTGGATGTGCTGCCGTTGTGGATGTTGTTTTATAATTGCAATGAAGTCTGTGTTATCAACAACCTTACAGATTCTGTGTCAATGTTTTGCTCTTATAATTTAGACCAAAACCATACCATTTTGAAAATGGTGGACCACCATCAATAATATTTAAAGTCAAGCCACATCCGATGGTTACCAAGTCTGTAAGGACGCATGTAAAATATTTTTGTTTTTTTTATAACTTATCTACTTTACGAAGTTACAACTTGTTAGCGTGTTCATATAGAAGCGCTGTCTAACCTAAAACATTGAAAGCGCGAGTTAATATTTTCGCCCATACTTTAGCGTTCTAAGCTTATAGCGCTTCCTATATCCTTATTTGTAGCCATCACACTGTGATAAAGACATTTCCCGATAGCAACGGCAAAAAAACCTAAAAATGTCGAATGCAAACCAGGCACTCGTATAGAATCACGAAGGCTCTCTTGGCGTTGGAAATGATGGTCATTTACATTTTTATGGTGGGATGAAAAAAAGGGGTGTACGGCGCAGGGGGGGGAGGACAGAGTTGTAGATAATTAAGTTTATCGTTTTAATATCTCCTTGTCTCTCGGAATTCGCTAATGAGTTTTTTTAATAACGCCAAATTTGTAAGGGTTCGGGGGGGAGTTATGGATGTTTTAATGGAATTAATGAAAGGATGATAACATTCGCAATGGGTTCTGTTTTGTTTTTAAAAAAAGTTTCATTATATTTCTTATTAAACATAGGTAGAAAGTACCTAGTGGATTCTGTAAGTGGGTAGTCAAAATTTAAAGTGGTTAGATTTTTATAATAAATGAAATAAGTTTAACTTATTCAAAATACAGGCCAGCTGAGGCAAACGATATTAGTATGCATATAATTTGCTACGACAGCGTAGCAGTGCTACGAGGATGTAGCACTGCTACGTCCACAACTTCTACGTAGCAGTGCTACGATGCTATATTTGCTCTCAATAACTTATTATCATCAAATTATAGAATATTTTATTGACAATATTTATAAATGAAATTTGATATTTTTAACCATTTTTATTTATGTTTTAGGACAGTATGTGTGGATTAAAAAAATATTAAATAGTTAAAACACAATATACCGAAAATATCTGGGACTTACCTTGAATAATAAATTAAAAATGTGTGTAATTTGTCCTAATGGAATCTCGAAACGCAGTATTCACTATGATTATAATTCAGTTACACAAGCACACGTCAAATTCGTACGGGAATACGATATTCGTCGAGATGAAATTTTCATTAGCTCATATTATAACCTCTACCTGCGCACCAGAAATCAGCTTGTCTCATTTATTTTACTACAGATTATATATCTATGCAAAATTTCAAGCAAATTCTTTCAATGTAGCATATATACTAATGTAGCATATATACTATCAATGTAGCATATATACTAATTTAGAATATATACTAATAATATAAATAAATAATAGATACATTTATTTGCTAAATCCAAGTAACAAAATGCATGAATAACACATAGCATAACCCTAGATATTCTGCTAGCGATAGTGTGTTTCTTAAAATGGACCTCTGTAAGTCAGGGTTTTTTTTTTGAAGTGACGCACGCGTGACATGGGGAGTAAACTTAAGCGTTACAAAAAAATCACACATCGGGCGAGGACAATGGAAGTTGTCATTCAAATTAAAAATTCAAATTCGATTTAGGTGAAACTTTTTGTATTTAAAAAATAAATATTATATGACATGTTCTGTCATTGTAACTACCGTAATAAAAATCAATAATTAAGTTTTACTTCAGTTGTGTCTTCGCATATTTTTATAACCTTGTCTGAACTACTGATATGAATCGATATTGACACCCGCCGCCGAAAAATGGTTGTAATGTCTAGACATTATAATATAGGATCCTAAGCAGAGCCATACGGAATGATAATTATATAGTAGCATCACCTAGACACTTATCAGGCGTATTCGAACCCACTCACCACCAGCACCGCCCCAGCCCGAGCTCATCAGCCCCCACAACGTGTACTGCTATCAATCATTTTGTCGCAGCGCCATTTTTTTCCCCGTCCATTAGTGCCGGCCATCCATCAGCTATTCCAATTTACCTATCGCCCACAAATCCCGGACACGGCGATAGGACAAATTAAAAATCGACTGCGTTCCGCTTTACGGCGGTTGCTGTTTGCGATGCACTTGATTGCTTTGCAGATTGTGTTGTACAGCTGTTCGGTAGTATTTGTCCTGTATAAGGTAGTTTTTTGCTTATAGCATGTAAGCAAAATATTACCTTAGTAAAAAAACCAAAATAATCAGGTCAGAATTACGAAACCTTTGGAGTCAAAACTTACAATATTTTGTTATTTGAATAGATAGATATTTGAGTGTTCTCCTCCTCATTAAAAAGGGATGTATAGCGCGCGTCATCTGCCGTCATCGCGTCTAAAACAGCGATCAAATAATCAAGCTAATAGTAAATCTGATGTTACAGCAGCGTAATGCTTCAATTACTTTCTTATGTCGCACGCCTTGCACGTCAGAATCAAGTTCTTAATTAAAAAGTCCAGTCTCGTGTCGTAGCCGACACACACAGTTTTTATGTCGAGAGCGAACTAGCAGTCGGAGCCTCTTGATGATCACCATCACCTATAAACATCCGTACAACCAGAGGTTATACGTCACAACTTCCCGTATCTAATAGGGCACTGGACTTACGTTATTTTGTGTGCAACAGTTACATTCACGGTCGGAGTCCTTCCGTTACAATACGGGAATGACATCTCTTAAATACAAGTACGTTTTGTTTACAATAAAGTGTGCGGCTGTCCCACGGAGCTGCTGGCCGGAGGTCCCGGAGCACTGCGCCCTCAGCAGGGAGATAAGGGTGACTAATGATGTCCAGCCGTCAGCCACGAGAGACTCACCCCTTCATCGTGTCTGTCTCCATCTGATTACGTTATTAATGATGGAACCTCATAGCAGGGATCGGTTACAGTGGCTACTGTGCTGTCGCGTTTCGTGCGGTGTGTAAGTAGCCGGTGGCCTATCGAGTGAGGAGGAGGAAGGGAGGCAACACATCTGTAAAGTCTTTATGCGGATGTCTATGAGCGTTGGACGTCATGAAAATGGCTCCGATTGCTCGATTGCCTCAAGTTTCACTGGAAAATACTGCTCGTGCTCCTCAGCTGTTGAATCGTCCTTGTCACCCTTTATCAGTCCACTGCTTGCCACAGACCTGTTTCAATGAACGCCAAGACGGTCTCCTGCTACTCGCCTCCCGGACCGGCCACTGGACTGAGATCGTCTTCCGACCTGGTGAAAGGTCAACCGTGACTTAGTCCTCCCAAACGCGGCCACCGTTCTAGAACCTCACTGCCCCATCTGCCATCTGTTCTGAGAGTGTGACCAGCTATTGTATGAGATAGATAAAATTCAAAAACAAAACCCCGACTGTTTATTTTATCGCACCCTGTAACACTCGCGTTATCAAGTTGACTCCAGCGTCATCTCAGGTGTAAAACCGTCAAGCTGTTCTCGCTGTGGCAGGGAAACATCAACATACAAACACTCGAGAAATATAAAGCTCTTTCATACGTAGTCGAGTAAAAGTCTTGAAGTGGTCTGACTGTTGTGTTCCGGAGGTAATCCGGACAAACTTGTTGACACGAGTTTTTAATACACTGAGAATCATATGAACAATTAGTGAAAAAAATCGATTACCAAACGAATACTTAGATAGTACCTACCAAATTTGGAGTTTTTTTATTAGTATAAGGTGACAAACATTATTCGGACCCATTTTAATGACGATCGACGCAAAACATCCACAAGTTGTACAGATGCCTTGCCCTCCTTTCTCCCCTTCATGGCCACGAATGTGAAGATCTAACACTATATTTTGCCCTCGACTTGAAACAAAGGGAGTTTTAAAGTGATATATCAGATATGCTACGTACATTATATAAAAACAATCGCTAAAGTACTTTGTATACTGTGTCCAAATAGCTGGTTCTTCTGAAGAATATCTGAAGTTTTTGAAGCGTACACAAACATCTTTATAGAGATATTACAGATAATCTATCTTTATGGCACTTCAATGTTATTATTCCATCGCCGGGAGCTCTTGGGAGAAGTAATAGTTATTCATAATTATATGGCTATGAGAGGGAGAGGGTGCAGTCAGTGGAACAGACGAGTGAGACGGATATAGGCCAAATGGACCGTCTTTTATCACTTACGTAATTGAATGGGGGCTGGGAAGGGAGCGGAGGAGGGGACCGAGTTGTCGAGTGTCGTAAATGTAATAGTGAAGTTAGTTTGATGACGAACATACAGACAATAACAAGTGCGATAAACTACTGTAGTACTGCAACAAACATACTGCTTCATCGTCATATCTCTTATCGGTCCCCTAGCTAGCCTATATTCTTTCAAACTATCATCTCTGTTTCACAACTTACCTAAAAGATATAATATTTTGAAATATTTGGTAAATGGTTGCTTAGGTTATGAATTTATTTATTATTTATTATTTATTGCTTAGGTTAGGCTACAAGTACTATATTTCAGCGTGATTGGTTCTATAGTTTCATCTACGTTACGTGAGTATAGACCAGTCCCTCCAATGAGTTGAGAGATGTTACCAACTATATTTATTTAAAGATTATCCATATATCAAGTACCTACATATTTTCATTTTCCAGTTCTGTGATATTGGCTACTTGATAATTCTTCTATTTTAACTTGCTAAATATGCCCATTACAACTTTAAAATCTTCTTGCCTTATTGAAACTCTGTCGCCCTGAAAATGTGGCATTACATTTAAAAGACAAACATTTATAAGAATTTTCTGTGCGACACTTCATCAACTAGCCACGGTCAAACTTATTCATTCTACTAATATATGGTTGAGTTTGTTGGTACTTGTGTGAACGGAGTTGGATAAAATTTGGGAAAGATTTGGAATAACAACAAAATTATTTTCTAGTTTTTACGTGGGGGAAGTCGCGGTATACAGACAAGGGGACAATTTTATCTTGCTGTATCTTGCTAGTTGCTTGTCATCATCAACGTATTTTACAGCACTACAACGCATAGAACTCTTTCTTTATAAAAATAATCTGCTCAACTTCTTGATAAATTCATAACAGTGCGTTTGATTTTATCATCAGAGATAATAGAAAAGTAAAGTGAAATATATTTGTGAGCGAAAGATGAGTTGAGGCAGAAACAAGTAAGCATTAGTGATGTGTTATTGTCTGTAGCCGTACACGGGAACAAGGCAATCAGGGGCTGGCGCGGCGCCAGCAGCGTCGTCCCCAACGCGACATATAATAACGTTTTATTAACATTATCTGTGTGTTCTGACGTTTTATAAACGTTGAAGATGTTCGGTTCTTATATATACCAACGTTGGCCAAAGATCTCTAGTTTTATTTAGTCATATGGTGGGCTTAGGACAGTTTAGTTTACATGTAGTTGTTGTAATAATTATGCTGATGCGTTAGTAATGCGAATCTGTCAAAAAGCTCTTGTATTATCAATAGTCTAGACTCTAGAATATTCCTATATATCTACGAGACATAAGTACATAAGTACATGTCTTCATAAGTTATTAATAGATTTTGCTGTATATAATTAGGTACCTACACACCATATTATTAACACTTTTAGTGTTATGGATTTCAAAGGACTAAAAATTAATAACGATACGGAATCTTTGCTCCCGTCTCTACCTACGTCTATCATTGAAGTATCGTGAATATTGGACAATAGATGAGGTAATATAATCTAAATAGAAGAAAATATCCGGTATTTTGAATTTAAATTTCACAGAAAAATCCATTAGAAACTAATTCGTGAAAAATTTGTACCTACCAGGGCCGCAAATATAACTTTGCGCCAACTTTTAAATTTGCCAGACTTTTACCTCCCGTTGGTACGGAGCCTTCGACTTGCGAGTCCGCAATCCGCATCAAATTGGTACATGACGTTTGTTACTTTTTTAAATCAGAAATAAAATTTATTCCTTTAATATCCACCGTGCTCCGGTTTACAGCCCACAATCAGCTCGCGGCGGAGTGGCCGCGCTCATGTTCATTGACATATAAAAACGTGCCAATTGCCAATTAAACCGCCCCGAAACCCGCCGTAAACCGGCTGTAAACTGCAGCTCCTGAAGTATTTATGGTCCGCGATCGAGACGCGCGCCACGATGTATAAATATAGATACACTGCTCAATTTGTGATTGGCGTTATCTTGATTATGGCTTGCGTCGCGATGTTTGATCCGAATCTACGCATGAAATTTCTCACAGATCTTAGTTTAACTTAAACTATTTCGACGAATTCTGACATTGTTGCTGCTATATACGTGCGTGGCCCGTTCGAAAAATGTTTTATAAATCAATTAAATGTGAAAGAGGATGTAAGAGGAACCATTGATGCGACGGAGACGACTGGAGTTGGAACGACGAGGTAGGCAGGTCACCCTGATATACCGATGTAAATTGTGTGGTGTCCGTTTTGTGGGTCTGTCGATGCCCGTCACCCGGTGCATTGCCGGGGCGATCAAATAATGAAAAGTAATAAAAGCAGGCACATAGACGCTGGTTATTAACCATTAATTTATGTAAATATTTGATATATTTAGTATCAGTTGAATATCCTGAAAATGAAACTGATGTTTTAATAACAGCGAGTTTCACATAAAAATCAAATTAACGGCTCTAAGCAAAAATATCAAAATACACTAAACTGTACAGCAATAGACAAAAAAACAGTTACTAGGACAATAAAAAAAACGTAAAGTGTATTGTAATATCACAAATCAAATTATACATCTATGTTCTACATAATACTAGAATCCATTAAACAATGTTCAGTATCTATGTAAATTGACATCGAGTACACAACGAATATGCTATTGGCATATCTAGATGCTGTAATATATCAACGGGAAACTAATTAATACGTGCCAAAGTAGCAGATGCCATCAAAACATCGTTACTGGCAATATTACAACAATAATGTCGGCGAGCGGCGGCGTCGCGCACGAGCGTAGCGGGCGCGTCAGCGGTGCCGTTACGAAGCGACCGTAATACTACGGTGAATGTAATGTTTGTAAAGTAGACTAACCCTATAATATTTAAATTCATTAAGTCACTGAAATGTCTGCTGAGTTATCTATCCCTCGCATAATACCGGCTTCAAGTTACGGCTACGCTTTCGTGAGATATTTGACTATTTTAGCAAGTTCATGGTCATTGGATATGTATCGCTGCTAAACCTTAATGGTGGTCTTTATGGCTAACGCCTTTCTTCAACTCATTTCCTTTAGTATCCATTCGGACATTCACAAACGGTAGGTACGCAATACGTCATTATAGCACGATATACGCCGACGACTTATGAGCAAGAGGTATATACCAAAAATAGACTTGGATGGCCTTTACAGATTTTGAAAAGCAAAGTCTCGACGTCAGCCGCTCCGCTCGCATGCGAGTCAGCGGTATGTGATTTGACATCAGTAACGTATCACCCTCAAAACTCCCGCTCCGCTGCCCGCTTCGCCAGCCGCGCCGCTCATGCGCGAGCCACCGGCGTGTAATTTAATAAAGCCGTATGTATTTACGGCGCCTTGTTAACCGGCTCGGGTCCTACGGAGCCCGGACGAGCCGCAAGTGCAGGCCTGTAATGGGCTCGTAAAGAGCGGTGGTTTGTCGAGAGGGTTTAATGACGAGTTATTCAGGCAAATCTGGGCGAGAATGACAAGCGGCGTTTGGTCTATTCCATTCGAGTTGAGTAGTGCCAATGCTGAATTGGCACGACCGGGGAAGCGAGCATAACACCGCTTTAAAAGCGATCGCTATTCCGTAGCGTGTCGTGCTGTTTGTTAGTCGCCGGTGGCCCATTGTGTGGGTATGGTAATGGACGGTGATTCTGGTATAAGCGGATGTTAATGCTTCTAATGCTCTTTTGTCTCCATACTATAAAAGGAATATTGAAATTACTATTTATTATATTATAGAAAAGCTTCCGCTCGCGACTCCGTCCGCGCGGATGTCGGTCTTCGCGTGGATGGATTTTTTTTTCTACGTATTTTTCCAGGATAAAAAGTATTCCATTTTATGCCCAGGATAATAAGGTATAATTATACCAAGTTTCATCGAAATCGAACCCTTAGTTTTCACGTGATGCCTGAACATACAGACAGACAGATAGACAGACAGACAGACAGACAAACATTTTTTTAATCGCATATTTGAGTTTGGTATCGATCCTGTAACACCCCCTGCTATTTATTTTTTCAATATTTACAATGTACAGAATTGACCCTTCTACAGATTTATTATATTATGTATAGATGTATAGATAATTGATGTGGATCAATATATTATATATATACATATATATATAATAATATATACCGTGGATCGAATTCAGTATCTAAGACTAATCTGTAAGATCGTGACACTCGGGGTTCTCCGTCTAGCCCGTTACCTACCTGGCGATGGTGTGACGTGTTATTCTTGTGTTGAGAATCCAAGAGTCAGAGAGTAGCAGTCAGTCAGCTCGTTACCGCTATAACACTAATGAAAGTATATTAGGATTGGTTCCCAAGGCAACGCAACGAACGAAATCGTTCTTAATCCTATTATCTTCTAGTCGATTCGTCGGAGTTCCATGGTAATGTTCCACGTTACTGTGTCACACTATTATACTTCATTTTTTTCCGTATCGAGATTTATATTTTTTCATAAGAAGTACACCTCAGTAATGTGGTGGTTCTGCTATAGTGTTTCAAGCGATTTGTGGATTTAGAGTGACCTAGGAGGGGTGGAGGAATCCTTATAGGTAAAGATCATACGAATATTAAAGTTGTTTTTTTTATATAGAATAGGAGGCAAACGAGCAGTTGGGTCACCTGATGTAAAGTGATCACCAACGCATCCGCAACACCAGAGGTCTAACAGATGCGTTGCCAACCTTTGAGGAAAGAATAAGCTCGTTTCTTGCTGTTATGAACAGGTTCCGACTGCTCTTTTACATCTATTCTAAAATCAGCCAACAACATGCGAGAGTCCTCCCAAGACGAGAACTGATTAGTCGAAACGTCGGGAAAGTAACTGACGGGACTCAGAACGCTATAGAGTCGTTTTACAGTTGCTAATGTGTAATTAACAAAAGCAAATCATATGTAAGTTTGTTTGAACCAAACCCCGCTCCTCATGGCCGATCATAGCGTAATTACTGTTAAACATCCACACAAATTGGGTCAGCGTCTGATAAAGTAATGCCGATCTCCAGGATAGACCCGCCGGGGCTTGTTCTAATCATGAAAATGTATTTATGACCTAATTAAAGTCCTGTCTTCCTCCGGGAGAGCGCGCGAGCGGGACGGCGATACCCGCCGCCGGCGGGTGCGAGCGAGACGCGTTACGAACGAAGTTCGTGATTAATGACTGTTATATGGGTGGTTAAGTACCGTGTAATTTGCAAAACGACCCTTAATTACCGGAGAACATGGCTACTATCGCCGTCCCTGTCGCTCGGAGCGTGGTAGCTCGCGCGGGAGAGAGAGGGAGGACGGTCTGTCCGTCCGTCCCGGTGTTTAATGAGGCATTATGATGTCGGATGCGGATGAGGTCCGCGCCTGTTGACCCTCTCTTTATATTTGGGAACAAACACGAAGTTAGTGGCCGTTCGCCAGGAAATTACCTTTTGTTTGAGTTTTGATATTATGTACGTTTTAAGCGTCGCCATTACAGTTTTCACTTGAAGTTAATGTGAAATCATAATGATTTCTTTAGTTTACGCGAATGTTACCCAGTACAATAAAACAACTTTAACGTCCCCACCATGGTTACTGTACAGCTTCTGACACATCGGGCTTGTATAATAATTAAATATTCGATAAAACCAGCTAAAGTTGTTTTATTGTAGTAGATATATCATGATCGACAATCATGGCGTTTGTTAAGAGGCGCCTCAGTGAGATCTGTCTCTTAACAAACGCCATGATTGTCGACTGCTACTACTTTTTCACACACCATTTATTGGTGTTACTCCTCTTTCTGGTCGTCTGACAGCTTTTCTCCGGTCGTATCGGACTGCCGTGCCGTCGGAATAGCTACGACAACTACCTAAGGGACTAGAGAGTGCAATTTTTTCTCTCATGTATAGTATAGGTAAGGGGATAATGCGTTGCCCTAAATTTGTCTTCTATGACTCTGACCCGGTGACCCCACCGGAAAGCGCTATCATGCAATAGGGAACGTGCACGAAACATAGAGGCAGCACTTTCGCCGCCCTAGTGATCATTTTAGGAATCAAGTGCAAGCAAAACACCGCGCAAAGGACAATGACATGTTGACATATGTCATATCATATGTACAAACGACAATTTGCTAGTATAAGGTTCACATTTCAACCACTAGTCAGCGTGGCAGTCTAGAAGGTTGATCCATATTCATAATTAGCTCCAGCCTTATTCGGCCACGATAGTTAACGGAAAATAAGAGCAATATACATTTGATCTCACAACCCTGCACATAAACAAAGACAATAATTTCACCCGGCTCCGTTTGCCGGCGACACACATTACCACTAATTAATCAAACAGCATTAATTTACATGCCCATGTCGAAATTAATTCAAAAAAACAATTTGCCAGACAATAAAAAAAAATATTACGAAACTTGCGTTCCAAATTTGAAATTCAAATTCGGAAACTTCGTTTATGAATTAGTATTTTATCTGTGATAAAATAAAATAAATACGCCATTAAAATATGTTTGATAAATGTTAATGTTGATTTTATTTTATTACATTTTTATTTGTTTTATTCAGTTGGAGCAAACGTTTATTACTTTATCTATACGATATATTATTATGTCCGTTTTATTTATTACATCTTTAAGAAAAGTAAATTCGTTAACATCAATCTACTCTATCTATTGCCAGCCCTTAATCCCTTTCATATTTTAGGTTTGCAATGTTTTTTTAACGCGTCTAGAGACATTACAGTTTTCCAACGTTTTCTCAATTCTAACTATTTTGAATTTTAAACAAATCTAGCTTTATATAGATAGGTAACATAACAATAACAGATAGGTCTTAATAATAAATCATGATTTATGCACACAACATCATTATAAATGATATCTACAAGATACTATAAGATAAGTATAACGAAAGAGTGAAGGTAAGATTCAATCTTATCTTATCTATATAAAATATGTCTTTATTTGACCAAAAAGGCATGAACTCAAATCTACCTACATTCTTAATATTTTCTTGAACTTTTAAAATGGTTACTCAATAAATCTACATTTTAATTATAATGAACATATTAGAATGGTGATTATTCTTTCATCGTTTAAGTAAAATTTTCAAAGGGGTTTGTGATTTTTGTTTTATATGGTTCTTCTTTATTGCTATTTTTACACAACAACACACAAAAATGTACTTTAAGGTACATAACAAAAAATGTTGCGTTTGCAGTTTTTTTGCCTATATTCATATTTTTACTACTAGACATACATCTATCATTATGTAAATATTATATTAAATTTCAATATAATTGTTTTAAAAAGCCATTTAAAGTGAAATAATCATTTATTTATTCAAATATTTGGAGGGTAATAAAAACGGTTGACGGATGTGTCGCGGCTAATTTACGTTTTTTTTTTAATTTATGTATTTAAGTAGACACGTCATTGGATCCATACAGCTCTATTGCACAATGTTGGACTCTGTGAAATGTGCTTGTTCACCTGTTCATCGATCTAGATATTAAAGTTTTTATGTATTTTGAGACTTACCTACCAAAGTTTCTAATTCTTAGTGCTAATAAAGCTCAGTGTCTTCAAACATTATTCCTTTACTTATTTATAGGGAATAACTTTATTTCCTTATAATATATGTAAAGATTATGAACGAGTAGTGGTAAAGCATTAGAAGTATGTATAATAAACTAATCTACGCATTTCTTTTCCAGGTATGGTTTCAAAATAGAAGAACAAAATGGCGGAAAAAGCACGCCGCCGAAATGGCGACCGCGAAACGTAAACAGGAGGAGCTGGGCGAGGAGTGCGACGAGCAGGAGGCCCACGAGGCGGAGGCCTGCAGCGACGACGACGACGCCAAGAGGCCCAGGCTCGACCTGCACATGCACATGAATCGCCAGTGATGCGACCCGTCTGGGGCGGAGCACTACCGTGCCCAGACGGACGTCAGAGACGCGAGTGCCAAGGAGTACCGGCGGGCCGAGGCGCCCTTCGACCTCTCCAACTGGCACGTGAGGGACCGACAGACGGACGAGTACAGACACAGTGAAGTGGACAGTGACATAGATAACAACGGGGACGATCAGCCGATCAACTTCGCTTATTATCATTTCTAGAGCTAGGCTTGTGTGTGAAAAGTGCGGCATTTCAATATTTGTGCTCTAAATGACAGCTGTCAGCGGACATGTCAGTTGCCAAACGAGTGACAAGAGTGTACACTACCAAACCAACAGAAATAAATGTATTTGAATTATAATTTTCATGTTTGAATGTTTACAGAAGGACAAGTGTATTACAACTGAGCTATAATCGACTAAATAAATCAAGTTTAAATGAAATGTTAAAATACACGTTTTACAATATCGTTATAATACCGACCGCGGAGTTTAATTTAAAATGTAAAATAATTAATACTGTACGTGATTTATTTAAGCTTTGTAAAAATTTATGATATAGATAGATATGTAAATAGATCAACTATTATTAGTCATTTACGAACTAAGTTATTTATTAAAATAGATTTTACATACACGTAGAATAAGGCTCAATTTGTAGACCGCAATCTACAACACTCTTATAGTCTGTGCTATTAAAAATAACAATTTGAAATTCGAATAAATTATCAAAAGTTTGACACATTAAATCGCATTAAACATTTGGAGATTTCGTAATAATAAAAGTAGATTGGAAATAATAATCTATTGTGCCTACATTCTTGTGATTTTGGCACAGTTCACATCTATATCGCTTACATCTGTTTAACTTGTCTGTAACTTTACAAGCTATGTTTCTTTAGTCATTTTTGTCGCCATAATTTTTGTTATACTTAAAAGTGAACACTACTTGTAGAAGCTCTCTAACAAATCAGTTGGATGTACATATTTGTTTTAGTAATCGGCAATATATAGTGTATATTATATATAAGATTGTAAATAGATATTTAAACGAATTTATATTAGTTATAACAGTTGACTATTTGTCAGGGTTTAGTCCACGTTATTTTGGTATTTCAGGGTAGACTTTATTACTGAAATTTTTATACTTTTTGCCATATTTGATGATCCTTTTGTTGCACTCAAAAACTAACTCACTTAAAAACTAGATGCGTTTTTACATTGATCATAAATTTCTTTATTTAAATTTAAATATAATCTAAAACCAATTTTAATTATCCTACCTAAGCCTTTTATGGTCGATTTTTAAGTGCTATACCGAAATTATCTCGAATATTAATTGTAAAACAGCTATGAACACAAATTTAGATTTTTATTAGGTACATAATATGACTCACTTTTTAAGACCTGAGATAAAATAATGAATTCATAGGCTTAATTAAAAAGGTCAAGAATTATATTAATAAAAACAATGTTCAACTGTAAAAATATCGCCCACGCGGTGGCCATTTTTTTATTTCGTCATAAGTTATTTCGTACTAAAGTGTATTGTATTATTTAAAGACTTAACAAAACTTCCTATTCGTTTTAAAACTATGTTAACTAGAGGTAAGACCGCTTGTACATACGGCAATTTTTATTACACCTATGTAAATATACACCGAGCATATGCGAGTCGATATTGTTATCTAATTCGTGTCTATGTACATTGAATATATTTACGAAAAACTAATTGGGGGCGATGTTAAAATAGTATTAGAACACTTTTCAATGTTCAAATTTTTTGTATGTCTGTTTGTCCGAGAGTATAGAGACATAGAAAGAAAGCTGAGCGTGTATTAAAAGTGTTCGATAAAAATACTAAAAAAACCCAGAGTTGGAGCTTTGCTGCTTGATTCCATTATTATTTATATTCTTGTATTAGGTAACAGTTTTTTTATCGGACACTTTGATTTTATTCTTAATGAAAGTTTGTCTACTTATATCTCTACATTTCATCATCCTTTGTATTTCAATGAAAGGAAATGAGCTAATGCAATGGAAAAGCAATTGAGTGTTTTTTCAGCATTTTAATTTTTTACTGAGACGAGACAATGTCTCGTTGCATTCGCATCTGTGTTTATTTTATTTATGTTTATTTAAAACAATATCTGATTGTTTGATTTTTTTAAATAATTATTTCAATTTTTTTATGCATTCAATATTTGATACAATATATTGAAGCTACTAGTTACTGAGGCTTGATGCACACACACAATATTCTATAACAAGTGAAACGTAAAAAAATGTATATTTTTTTAAATAACCGATATTTCTGAAGAACGCTTCCCTAACTATTGTTCATGTTAACAATAATGATAGACAGGAATGTATGTTTGACCTTTATTTCATGTATGATGTTTTCTATTAAAACAGACAGATTAACGTACTTAGCCTGTGAATTCATACAGAGGCAGTAAGGAACATTAAGATGTAAATAAGAATATCGACTCGCCTAGATACTTGTAATTTATGAGCGCGAAGAGAATTAAGTACTGTGGTTGAAATAAACATTAAAATATACAATTACATTTTATTTCACACCCCCAAATGTTTAGGTCGTCTTGACTTGTATTGGCCCATAAAGTTTGTTGGTCTACTGCTAGAGTTGACCAACAAAAGCTATGCATGAGCTCTATAGTTCTGCATGGGTTTCAGAGTTTTTAAAAAATCATGAAAATTAGACCAGGCGGATTGGACGGGTTTTGGAGTCGCGAGTTTCCTTAGCAGAAAATAAGATGCCCTAGAGACAGTCCGTCTGCTCCTGGATCGACTGACGGTATACCCAAAGAGGCAGAAGCCGAAGATGGAGAGCTGGAGGCAGCTCAGCGGCATGCTGGAGGCCTGTGTTTAGAAGTGTACAACCACAGGTTGATGATATGATTCTGATCGGGTATATTGTAATACGAACCTTAATAAAGAAACTCTTAAGCTAAACTTTTTGTATAGCATAGAAAATTGACAATAGCCGACTTGAGTATCTACAATGGGGATTTCGGACTCTAGTTAAACTTAAACGAGGTAGTGCCTTGCTCGGCCGGCTGCAGCAGTAAGTGCCGGGCGCGGCACGGGCGTCTCTCGCTCACACGTCACAAGGTATCGGCTATGCTGTCTCGTTTCGTGCGGATTGTCATTTGTCGTTAGTTATTGGAGGAAGGAGAAGGAAGTGTGCATCGGCATAGCAAATATTTATATTTGGGCGTCAGTACTTACACACACACTACAAAAAGATGTCAAAGTACATGTGAGTCGATGCGAGGGTCAATCCACTTCTCAGTTTTCTTCGTGAGCTCCTCTTTTAGGAATCCTAACTCGGAATGACTTGACATTCCGAGTTAGGACGGTGACCCATCTTCATAGACATTAACTATTTGCGCATACACATCTGTAGACACAAGTTCTCGATACGACAGCAGTCCGACACGACCGGAGAGAAATCAGGTTAACACACTCTCCGATTGCTGGTTTTCCCAATTGTCTTTAAGAGAAGTTAGATTAGCCTAGGCAATACTAGATTGTCCTGAAAGCGATTTGTCTGGTAATATATACAATGAAACACCTAAACCCCACATTAGAATTCGAAACCCTTTAAATATTACAAAGACGAAGTGTAATTAATAATAAAATCACACAAAACTCAATACGCACAGTTATAGATTACATACTGACAATATAACGATGTAGTAATCCTTCTATTTATTAATAGTTTAAATAAATGGACACAACAAACATTAATAGTTTTAGCGCGAGAAGCCGCGGGCTACAGCTAGTAATATCTAAATTTACATCAAAAGCTAAGAACTCTTTGTTTTTATCATCAAACTATGGTGATAAATACAATAGAATTAGCTATTACGATATCAGATGACGAAACTAATATTTAGTTAGCACTCGAGCTGAGTGCGATGCATGTAAGCAGTGTAATGTGTTTACGTTGAGCCGCTCAGCGAGGCAATCAACAGCAAAGTCTTCCGGGACAACATCCGGTAATCACTGCACCACTCAAGCGTTCTCTTCGTTTGTTAATATGATTATATAATGATACGTACACATCGGTAAATTATTGTTGTTCAGTTATTTTTGTTGATATATAACAAAGTAGAAGGAATGTAGAGATGTGTAGCCTTTCTCCAGCAGTGGGACACACCAGACTGAGAATAATAATATACAAAGGATAAATAACGGTAGATCGGCAGGCTTGGCGATGATTAATAGAGGCTTAGATCCTGCAGTGGACGTGTTATCGGAAGTAATAGAAGGCATAAAGATTGCGCTTAGAGAGTTGTAATATACATTTTAAATTCCTGGCGAATAATGACGACACATTACAAAGAGAACGTTATTTCCTCCAGCAATTTCGGATATATTCTAAGGGAAAAATATATCAGTATCTGCTATAATTTTAGCCAAATACGTCAATTTTCATTATAACAACGATATTATAAACACGATTAGACCACGATAGTTTTTAGCAGAGATCTCACGAAAATTTGCTAGCTCCGTAATGACACCATGTGGATATCATCCAGACTACCTTATTAATTAAATGGGTCGAAACCCACAGTGTCTCTAACAGAGTTCCAGGTGGTCTTTCAGCATCATTAGCAAACCTTGGTCATCGTCTAGGCGCTAAAATTATTTTAAAAGAATTTAAACAAACCGAAATACGAATTGTCACATTTCATTAGAGGCTTCCAACAACGTTCACTCTCCATCGACAGATTAGCTGGTGATTCGATCAGTCCTTAGTATCGAACTTATCTACATACCAATGAAAACAAAACTTCAGCTCAATTGGACCATGGAATGGTGCACATAGCTCGACTAAGAGACTTATATAGGTAAATAAAAAAGCTTGTAAAAATGATATCACACCCGTCTACAATGTAAAACTGTTTGTAACACCCCCTCCATTTAAACTTCCATCCAGTCGGAGAGACGTAACCTAAAACTGTCCTAAATACAAAGCCACTTGTCCCGGGCGTGTTCGAGTCGACGGAAACATGTGCACTCGCCCCAGTACATAACACATCCGCTGCAAGTGATCAGAAAAATCTTCGGAGCAATCGAAGGAGGTGCCGGGCAAGAATCGAGACGCGGCCCCCCGTCGCCATGGCAACCGACGTCCGACCGCCCCGCCACCGCTCGAAAACCGACCGTACATCTTAAAGATACAGTCCAAATCGACTGCGCGACGCGCCGTCTGTTCGCTGGCGTCGCGGCTTGTACTTATAAATGTAAAACAGGGTTTCGTTTAGGGTCACCATGTTTCAGGACTCGCCCTAATGTTTCAGGATTTTTGGGATTAAATGATTTTTCAAGATTGTGGGATACTGCGAATTTCCAGATTGTTTCCTTTTCCTTAGAATACAGAACATTATAAGAGAAAGTTTATATTAAAAAAGCTGTGTGCATCATCTATACCTACCTACTAATGGAAGACAATTGAATGCGTTAAATTCAAGAGCTGCTGCTTCAATTTAAATAATTCATTTGGTGTAAGATTTATCGAAGTCAATTTCTCGAAGAACGCTATAAGCTATGTACCTTAAAACTACGTCTAATAGAAGCCGAGTGTGACGCAAGTGATGCTACTATCCTGTAAGCTAGCGTTTTCTCCATAAAAATTCGTTATTAACAAGTTCTTATTTATTCCTTCTTATTCGAACGTGATCAAGTGAAATCAAAATCGACTTAATCGTGACAAAATGTCACGCTGGTGTCCGCGTCGAACTGTTCCGATGATTTTACTCCTCATTTTTTATTTACTGCATGCGCTATAAATCGTTTATTAAGAAGTAAACTGCTAATGATATTTCTGACTTTGGTAATAATTATGACACAATTGAAATTTCCACTTATTTCAATTACTAAATTAATCAATTTTATCATATTTAGTGTATGAAGATGTACCTTCACAGGATTTTTTACGTTTATGAGACATTTTATAAAATTTTCAAATCTGCAAAATTTTCCCTCAGACATCAAGATTTTCTCGGGATAATGATTTTCAAAGTTTATTTCAAAATAAAACAACTGCAACTTATTTTTCCGCAGTTTACATAGGTACCTTTCCCGGACCGTTTCCCGCCTGGTAACCCTAGCCCCGTTTCGAGTGAGAAAAGAGGGGACAGGGGGTAGGAGCCGGAGTGGGCCGGGGAGGTATTCTTTCATTTGTTGTGGCTCAGTTGAGCCCGATAAGGTGTACCTTTAATTTATAGCTCCATTTTAAAGCCGGGGAGTTACGCAATTTGGTCGGGTGTGATTTCTTACTGTTTCGGGATTTTAGCAGTTACATCAATACTATCTGATTTACTGCCTTCATCATCGGTAGTCGCATATACGTGAAAATACATTATATTTTTAATTTTATTATTTTTGACGTAAATCTTCTATACGCGCTTTACATGGGTAGTAAGCTGGCGAGAGCGTTACAAAAATCACACATAGGGTGAGTCCAATAGAAGTTGTCATTTGAATTCAAAATTCAAATTTGATTTAACAGAAACTTTTTTGTGTTTAAAAAATAAATATCTTATGACTTGTTATGTCATTGTAACTACGGTAATAAAAATCAATATTTAAGTTTTACTTCAATTGTGTGGTCTAAAGCACACACTTTTTTTGTAGTGTAGAGGGCCAGTGAGGGATAGCTATGCGTCCACTCAGAGGTTATACAGATGCGTTACCCATCATCATTCTTCCCCCTTCATGAGCCATCATGCATCTCTCAATTGTTAAATGTTACGAACAATGAAGTGAGAGAGAGGTTAATTATGAAAGAAAGTGTTGGAGTATAGGTGAGAAAAGGCTCCGTTAGTTCGGACGTGTAGTAAAAACGGCAGAGGAAAGGCTAACGAAACAGATATTTCTAACGAATGTAAAGGGACGTAGGTTCTAGTGATGTCCAAGACTGACGTACGATGATCAGATTGATCGAGTTCGAAGGTAGCGTGAGTCTACGCAACCGGCGGATTTGTGTGAAGAGAGTTAGGAATGAGGTGGGAGCAAGGCAAGTGTGTAGGTAAGGATCGTAATGCGTGATGTAAACAACTCATCTGCATAACAATCATGCGGATATTTATGGGTTACGGCCTACAGTAGTCACCAAAAGCGTATTAAAAAAAGCTTAAAAGAAAGCTGCCACCGGCGAAATTTCCTATAAGATAGTCCTTCTCGCGTATTCAGAATACGGCGGTCTTGGTAGATACTCCCCTATGCTCAGGACATATTACAATGCACAAGTATTAAACAAGTGCACTCTCTATTTCATTATTCCGCTTTTCCGACGGCAGTCGGCGACACGACCCAAGAGAAATCCGGCGCAGGACCGACAGCTTAACGTGCTCTCCGACGCACGGGGGTGTAACACTGTCAACTTCCTGACACCGGACTGTTATTAGAAATTTAAAAAACTAATTACTTTTTTGGTTGTCCATGCGCATCCCTAGCTCATGAGGTATTCATATATATGACTAAGTTGCAAATTATAATACGTCCATTATAACCTTGTTCACTGATTGCCGTCGTTATACGGGTCGGTCATACCCACGTCACAATTATGATTGTTGGTGGTGGTGGTGGTGGTGTTGGTGATGTTGCACCGCTGACAATGTGGTGTTTGGCGGACCATTAAATAAAATACTCTCTTGTTAGCTTCCATTTATCAATTACTGGTTACATAGACAATAACCGGGCATTCTAGGTGCCTGCTAAGTGCTCGCTCCTCCCGAAGATGCTGCCATCTTGACGTAGTGGGGGGGCTTGCGTGCCTATGGGATTCCCAAGGCTATGCCGGATAGGGCTACCCATACCGGACAGGCTTGGAGAAGAGGCCAGACTAAGACCAGCTCGACTGAGGCGTCTTCTCCCCGTCCTTCTGAATCTGCACATGGCGGTGTGGATAGGACAACTGGCGGGTCACATTGGTGATACATAGGTAGCTTCTTTGAAGTACTGAAGTCAGGGGTCAGGATGGGAAGCTGACCCGTCGCACGATTCCGACATCGAAGCTGGCTGATCCACAAAATCCTGTGCTAGAACTCCAAAATGAGCAGTATCCTGCCACCCAAACTGGTCTGGCACCCACCCAGGTCTCAACCGAAGCCCTACGTCCATTACCATTACAGCACAGGTACTCACGAGCGTGTCTCCAGCCATAAACAAGCCCACGGCACTCGTAAAAAATACGACACCCAAATTTACTACGACTAGCCGGCCACACGTGATTGGCGGGCGTATTCTGGAAGATGCCATTTTTGTTTATTGTACAGATGTAAATGGTTAGTCTTTGGAAGACTACCGAAGCCCACAGACTAGCATAATCGTTATGCAGGCGTATTTACTCTTCTGCTCCCTTTTTATGTGTAATAATTGTTCTTTAAGATACGCGGCGGCATAGTAATTGTCACTGTCATCGCGATGTAGGAGAATTTAAAACTAACAATCAATTTGAGTTTCATTTCTTAAGCGTACGCGAATGTTATTAATTAAAATAAACATATTTATTTCAACTTATTAAAATACAAATTATTAAAATGAATATTAAATCTGAAACGATCCCAGTGTCAAATAATTAAAGAATTTACTAGTTTTTCTTAATTGAAGTACACTACTAAGTAGTACTGAAAAAAAAATCTAATACTATTTATTTAAAAAAAAAGTAAATATAGTAAAATATATTATTTAGGAATATACTGTAACTTGCATTGTAACAATGCTAACACAGTCCACAGTATCTCCATCGCCTCTCCATCGCTATCGCATCGCGCCCACGTAATACGCCCGTATTGTGAAACAATCAGTCTCGTCAGTGAGTGATTCACGCCGCGTGGATTTACTGTCCGTCCGTCCGTGATATATGGGCGCGAGCGACGCCGCGGCGCGCGCTATGTATCACATTACCACGTCTCGTCAAATTAACTGTCGGTTTTATTGCACCGTCTTATCGACGGTGCGGTAGATGTGCAAGAGCTGTTGCTGCATTGCAGCGTTATTCTAATTGCTTTTTTTTGTAATAGCGTATGGGGGAAAACGAGCAGTAGGGGATATTTTTATGACTACAGACGCTCAAATACCTCCATGGGCCACCGCTGTCATGATATACTCTATACGACTTCGAATTCTTCAAGAAAAGACTACCTACTCTTATCTCAAGTATTGGCAACGCGTCTGCCAAGATTAGATAGGTGTTGTAGATGTCTATGGGCGGCGCGGAGGCTGGTATTTACTAATGTACCTTTGTCCCATGACCCATAGAAAAAAATTGGGCACCGCCGAGGTACCTCTTACTCACTGTCACACACAACTGTCACGTTACCACCGGTGTAAGGCACTCCGACGGCTCCTTGAGATGATTTTTTTTAATGCTATAGGGGGGCAAACGAGCAGTTGGATCCATTTTCAGGACTACCGACGCCCATAGACATCCGCAATGAGGCTATTCAGCCCTCCGTTCTCCTCCCAACTCCATGTGCCACCGGCTACTCACACAGCACGAAACGCGACAGACAGCACAGCTGCCGCTGTCGTGAAGGCTATAGGTTCTTCCCCGGTCGTACCGTCCCAATTTGGCTGCATGCAAAATTCAAAATCAAATTCTTTATTGCAAGCGTGTAGTGTGGCACTACCTCTTACTAAAGAATTATGATCGGATAAATTATTATCGATTATTAGCGATCACGCTGCATAGTAACCGCACCAGATGAGTACTGCCGGGCCGAATCTGCATTACGTTTTTAGTAGGCAAAAGAGTGCTCTTCAAAATCAAACATGGTTTTAAACTTAAATGTGCACAAGCGACGTAAGCGCGACAAAGCGTTACGCACGTGCTACGGTGACTGTTTCACACGATTTCCCACATGTGTATTCTTTTTTTTTTTTTTTCATAGTATAGGAGGGCAAACGAGCAGTCGGAGCCATTTTCATGACTACCGACGCCCACAACCATCCGCATAGAGTCTATACAGATGCACTGCCTTCCTTTCTCCTCCCACCTTCATGGGCCACCGGCTACTTACACAACACACGAAACGCGACAGCACAGCTGTCACTTTACGTCGGTCTCGTGTAAGCAAGAGGTACCTGCCCGGTCGTGCCGGCCTAATTCGA
>LUGF01027783.1:12932-33788 GCA_001625245.1 Calycopis cecrops | reverse complement strand
CACAAAACATGGTTTTAAACTTGTGTGTACAAGCGACGTAAGCGCGACAAAGCGTTACGCACGTGCTACGGTGACTGTTTCACACGATTTCACTCATGTTTATTCTTTTTTTTTTTTTTTTTTCATAGTATAGGAGGGCAAACGAGCAGTCGGAGCCATTTTCATGACTACCGACGCCCGCAACCATCCGCATAGAGTCTATACAGATGCACTGCCTTCCTTTCTCCTCCCACCTTCATGGGCCACCGGCTACTTACACAACACACGAAACGCGACAGCACAGCTGTCACTTTACGCCGGTCTCGTGTAAGCAAGAGGTACCTCCCCGGTCGTGTCGGCCTAATTCGACTGCATGCAAGCCTGCAGTGAGGCACTACCTCTTACCATTATTCGTAAGGATTTCGATTGTTAAGGAATACATTCCTTTTCCAATACAAAACGCCATTAAAGTCCCATCACCCGTGAGTAGACCCAAATACTCCGTCGTCAAACATCATTAAACGGTTTTACAACGTCACCTCTCTCGTCCGCGTCGGATAAATCACCGGGCGACGTAAACGTCAGCTGCCCCCCCCTTCCCCGCAGGCGCCTGGTGGGAGACATCGCCACGTCCAAAGATCAGGGCTTTTGGGTTCCGCGATAACGAACGGGGATCGCGGACGAAATGTAGTAAGAGGTGTCTTGCTGCGTGGGGCTGACGACTCTCGCTCACACAATACTGGAGTAGTGACAGCTATGCTGTCGCGTTTCATGCGATTCGCGAGTTTCCGGTGGCCCATGTGGGGTTAAAAACGAAAAGAGCGCTACGCATCTGTTTAATATTTGTGTCAATAGCTGGCGGTAGTCAACAAAGAGTTCTGAATAAACCGAGTAAAAAAATATATGAAGTCAAAATACGGAGGCAGCACTTTGTTAAATCGCGCGCCCGCGTGTTGTACTCACAGATTATAACTACGGGTTAAGATTTAAAGAGTTAAACGTTAAAAATAATGGGAATCGCTCGTCGCTGTACTTCAGCTGAAAAGGCCCGCCACGACCAGAATATCTTACTTATATTATATATTATTTTTAATATTATAAATGCGAAAGTTTGTAGGTTTGTTTGTTTGTTACTCCTTCACGCGAAAACTGCTGAACCGACTTTAATGAAATTTGGCATACACATAGTTGCCCTCAACTTGGATTAACACATAGGGTAGTTTTTATCCCGAAAAATGTTCCTATGGGATGCCATGGTATGATTTTCCATTTTCCACGGGGTCGAAATTTACGCGGGTGAAACCCCGGGGCGCAGCTAGTACTATAAAAGCTAATTCAGCACGGAACCCATATCTCCCCGGCCCGACTCGCGCCCGGCTCCCTTTAACTTAATAGACATAAAAGTTTGATGGCTCTGTCCCGCAGTTAATGTGCTTGATAAATAAACTTGTAGTAAAAGGCTTGTCTTATACAACTGTCGTAAAACAAATGCTCATCATGAGCGGCGCGCAGCCGTCCGGCGTGGAGTGACCACATTGTGTAAAAAGAATGAATAGAATTTAATAATATATTGTGGCACAAGGAAGGAAAGCACTACTTTACAAGAAGAAAAAAATGAAATATTTTCCCCCTGCGATGGACACGCTATTGATTCCCCTGCATATGCTGAAAGGGGTAAGAAAACAATCAGAGAAGAACGTTTGCAAACCTCCTTCCTCACTGGTTGGTGGGTGGACAAAAGTTGGAACTTTCCGTGGAGGAATATTTTTTTTTATGTGGAGTAACAATAATTTTATACCGACCACTTTACAAAGTAGTGCCGAGCTCCCTTGCAGCCGAATAGGGCCAGCATGATCAAGAAATTACCTCGCTCATTTGAAACCGCCGCAAACAGAAAACTCATTTTTCATGCGGTTGTTTAGTTCTTGTGGCCATTTGAGGACGTCGATAGTCGAATAGTAAAGAAGATTTATTTTGAAATTTTAACATTATTTTATGCACGGGAAACACAACAGAAAAACCTTTGCCAAATGGTTATAAATTCTCACCAGTAATAATATCGAATAGATCACCCAAGTTGAGCCAGCAGCCTCCTGGTCCCCCAAGAGCACTACTCCTATAAAGCGGGTCCACTCTCGTGTCCACGTTTAACGGCGATCCATCAAAATAATTACCGTCTGAGCCCTGACCACTGACCTCGCGCCGCGCGCCGCCGCGGGATCACATCATTCCCTTTACCATCTTGTAAATAACCAGTGTGAGGTCTGTGGCACACTGGACTTTAGGTGTTTTCGTTTTCAAGTCAATAAGGCTTATTTAAATTGTGAAAACTATCTTTAGTGAAGCTTGGCTTACTTGAAAGCGGTGCCATCGTATAGCGGACGTAGTACAACTAAATTACCTAGCTCTCTATCCATATGTACCATAACATAACCATAACTATACCTAGATTTTGACTAAGTAAAGTAAATGGTGCAGTTTCCTTATGAATACATTGACACCGTTTTTTTTCGGATGGACGAGTGCCGAAATTGCTCAACGGACTAAAGAAGACTTTTGTCAAACCGGTAGTTATTGTACCTGAAGAGCACCTGAATCGATTTGCCTTCAATACCTAATTAGCACTGCTTTTACAACTTCAGGTGGCAGTATTTTAGCCCTCTTCACTTCAGGCATATGTGTCTGCCGATTTTAGAAGTTAGACTATAAGTATAAAGCAAATAGTATAACTAACAAACATAGCAAATCAAAGGTTTTTCAAAATTGGTTAAAAATAAGAAAATATTTTTTTTTGTTTTGACATGATTCAAAAATGTTACTTTGAAAATTTTCCAAGTTCTGTTTACAAAAAAAAATATTATTAATAATAACTATCAAAAATGTTTAATAATTGTACCTTACTTTTTTAGATATTTTTTTTCTTCAAATATGATATTTTTCATATTATTATTTTGTTCAGCACACCACTAAAGGCAGCGACACACCGGGCCGGGCCACACCCTGATTGATGTCCGGCGCAGTCACTCGTGCCTTATTTATTGCAGGTTAAACCGTCCGGGACCCGCCGCGGCCTCCGCAAGTTAACGGCCGCCATGTTTTATTGTACACGTTTCTTTACTAATTGTTTTGGAATTAATATGCGAATGATGATGCATTTTGTATAAGGTTTAGGAGACCCACCCTGTCTTAAGATTTTTTTTGCAGAGGTTACACAGATGCATTGCCCTCCTTCCTTGTTCTTACCTCCATGGGCCACCGGCTACTTACACACCGCACGAAACGCGACGGCACTGCTGTCACTTTACGCCAGTATCGAGTAAGCGAGAGGTACCTAAATTCCGCTACATGAATGCATGCAGCGTGGCACTACCTCTTACTAATTATTATGTCGACTAGGGTTGCCAGGCTTTTTTTTTGTTTTTTTATGGTATAGGGGGTCAAACGAGCAGTCGGAGCCATTTTCATGACTACCGACGCCCATAGACCTCCGCATAGAGGCTATACAAATGCGCTGCGCTCCTTTCTCCTCCTACCTCCATGGGTCACCGGCTACTTACACACCACACGAAACGCGACAGCACAGATGTCGCTTTACGCCTGTCTTGTGTACACATTACATATTTTTGCTTGTACCTAAGTAATTTTGTATTACTATTTTATGAATTCAATAAATTACTATAAAATGGGTGTTTTTTCCGGGGGACAATAAAGTTTGATCCTAAGTTTTTCACTTAAAAAAAATTGTGTACTTAATTGTAAACAAAGAATCTTACTTTGATCTTAATATTTAAACACAAATTACTAGTAAGTACTAGGCTTTATGCACAGTCGTTATCTGAAACAATGGTTAGCAACAGCAGCGATGTAATAAAGTAGGTCATTTGAAAAGTTCAGCGGTAGACAGTAGTGAGGTGTGATGACGATGATGATGATGATGTGTTTGTGTGTAGTCTCCGTAAGACTTCGACTGCTTAATTTTTTATTTTTTATTTTTGTCTATGTGAGCAAAATCAGAATCACATAAGAGGATCATAAATGGCGATATGAATCTATTGCTTTCCCTCCTCGTCTTCAAAGGGCCACCAGAAACTGTGTAAACACGCAACAGGCCGAGCCAGCCCCGTCCAGCTCTACCGGCTACTCGGCGGGGGGCTGATGATGCTCGTATGTGAACCAAAGCTCTAACTCGGCAATAACATTAATTATGATCCGCAGGCTTCGATCCCGCTGGCCCACGGGCTGTAAATATATAAATACGGGAATAAATCTGTCCGTATTTATGTCACGGCGGTTTAATGACGCGCCACGGACGGACGGATTATTGTCAGCGATATTAGTTGTAAAACGGGCCAGTGGTGCTCAAACTGTGTGGCTCCAGTACAATTAGATTGATCGCTGTCGTGTTAGCGTGTGTATGAACTGTGAAGAGAGATATGGATGTGGAGGAAGCAAGGCAATTGTGTGAGATCGTGATATAATAATAGAACAATCTGTTCGCTCCGCCTACACTGTTAGTGAACTGGCTTGAAGATGCATTTTGTTGTTAAAATTCCAATAAATCTCGAATTTGTTTATATCAATTATTCAACTCCATAGTTTTCTGAATCTGACCCTCCCTTACTAGTGACCGCGATACAGATGAATTATAATTTAAGAAAATATACTCATATCAGTGGCGTCCATATAGTGTTCAAAAATAGTAGTGATGATCAATAATAACCATAAAATTTAAAAAGTATTTTTTAAAGTTATTTTAGGTATCTACAATACGAGAGGGGACTGAGTGAGCATTGTCAGGCGATGACGTCAGACACTAGTAATCGCCGAGTACGAGTAGGAAAGTATGTAGTGAGCTTATATTAAACTTGACGTAAAAAGATTAATTGCCTTCCTTTCTACTAGGTACTTACACACAAACCACACGGAACGTGAAAGCATAACTGTTACTTTACGGTGTCTATCATGTGAATGAGAGGTCCGCTACTCTTCTCTCTTACACTCTTACTAGAATAGGGGGAGATAAATATAAATAAATAACGTTTTATTTATTTCTCCACACTCACAATACTTTTGCCATAATAAATTACTTTTGTGAGAGACTGGACTTTCTGTACTGACTGGTCTGTACTAGATTTTTACAATTTGTGTTACTGATCTTAAGGCCCCCTTATTGATACATAATTTTTTTGCCAATGGCATACATAATTTTATAGATATAATAATAATAAAAAAAATAAACCTTTTTTATTCACATGTGTAAAAGTTTGAGAATCGCTGCACGTGTACTCTGCTTTAACTAAGCGCAATAAACCAACTAAGCTCAAACCAATAACGACTCTATCACCCTGTAACAGGATCACTTTCGCCGATAAACATCTGCTTTATCCGTCAATCGCTAGATGGTTATCAGATTTGACCATCAAATCAAATAAAATTTAAACCGAACATAAGAAAATATGCTCGGATACTTAAATCATTTAATTCTACCTCCATACAATAAAATCTAGCCACTTGCTGCCTTATCAAGTTCGTGTGTGAACATTGCTCAACATGTGCCTTCTTAACTGGAGTCATGGCGTCATAGGGTTATGGTCTTTAGATTAATAGACGAAGAAATTGATTAATAAAAAAAATACACTCTGAAACCATCAAAAAAATTTATTGATCAAATAAATCTTTTGGTGATTTTATTGAAGTCAAACATTATTTATAAAATGTAGGAGACGAAAAAAAATGTTAAATAAATGAGTGACAATTCACGATTTCATTTCAATAAGAATAATAATAAAATTAAAAGTTATAATATTATCAGCCTGTGCCTATGCACATATAGTACAACCAAAATGTAGAGTCGATACGTTTATGTAACTCTATCTTAAATTAAAAAAAAATAAAACATTTTTTGAACAACGTGTTTTGCGAATACTTTTAGAACTCGTTCTCAATTTATGTTTAGTTTATGTTAAAAGTTATCTTCCAATTTTATACAGGTGTAGGTACCAAGAAAAAAATATTAAAATTATAGAATACCACTGATGCCACTAATTAATTTACAGTGATTTATTTCGCGCCAAACACCTGCTTCAAAATCTGTCAAATCACTTCTTTATATCACAGACACAAACATTATATATACAGCCAAATAATTAAATACTATTTCACACGGTAATTTCATCGCATGTATAATGAAGTGTTGATAAATTTACAGCCGAGAGGTTTTTTAATAGGCTTTCTCAATGGCAGATCAGAAAAAAATAAAACAAACAGAATAAAGGAAGAATAACAGAGGTGACAAGTCTTTCGGGCATGTTGTGTGTATAAATATCCGCTTCCTTTGATACGGGACAAGTGGATGGAGTTTGGTCTGTGGTAGAGCGCGGACCATAGGCTTGTTTGTATTGAATCTGTGTCGTACTCCGTCAAAGGGATGGTTTTTTTAAGAACGGGCTTTGGTAATCGGTATTCAGTATTGTTTGGTTTGTGATATTCTTCAAGTAATATATGGGTTAGCTTTTATTGTAAACATTAGAAGATGTTAAATTGACTGTTGGATATTTTAGTATTAGTTGAATAATATAACGAATCGGATTTTTCGAAAGGATCTATAAGCAGAGTAACTATTGAGGGACTATTATTTAAACAAATCCAATAAACTCTATCCGTCTATAAATCCATCTTGTTTCATAACTTGTTATTATGATAATTTAAATGCTAAACTTAATACCCATTCTAAATTAGAACGAACTCTGATAAAACATAATAAAAAGGAATTTACTATCTGTATAATATGTATAATCATCATCATCCTAAGATTTCTCTTTTTTTTTATTTTCTCTCCGATTTCTATATGTTTGGGAAGTAAATAAGTACCTACTTATATACGTTTTTGTTAAATAATTATTTAATAATATAATTAATTTTATTATTATTATTATTATTAGCCTGGTGTGTCCCACTGCTGAGCCGAGGACTCTCTGCTCTCCTCCCACTCCTCTATGTGAAGTACTAAAATTAATTACTACAAAGCTGTAAGAATTTGTGTTCTAGGTAAGTACCATACTTTTTAAGTTGGTACTTACTTTTGTATAAAAATCGAACTAAAAATCTTTCCTCCTTATTATGTTTCAGTTACAGATATCGTATTACCTAGCTGCGTGTATGTTCTACCTGGAGGTTTAACTCAGGAATGCTGAGAACTAATTAATGTTTAACAGTCGTAATAAATGTTAAGTCGAGCCCTCGTTAACATAACTAACAGATTTGATTTACGTCCAAATAAATGCAGTTGGGTTTCGACCAGCGCGCGCGTGGTCATTAATTGATCATATTCCTTTTGGAAGGTACATTCATCCATATGTACAGATCAATGGTATTATAATATCCACATAATATTGTAAATGCGATAGTGTGTTGGTTGCTGTTTCTCGCAAAACCTACTGAATGGATTTGGGTAAAATTTGAATATAATCTGATTTATTATAAAGATTCTATACCGAGAATAGTTAGGAAAAGGTTTTGTTTGGAAAACAATCTTACGAAATAATTATAAGTTTCACGATATGTGATAGGAGTTTGATAAATCTTACATGAAAAATACCAAAGTCATCGTTACGTAGTGTTAATGTATGGTCCCTCAACGTTTACCGTAGAAATCGGGTAAAATAGCGAGGCATAACTATACAGATAAATCAATAATACCTTATTTTTAATATTACATATCATAAATCAGCCACAAAGGTGAAGCACCTCTGCCCGACCAACGAATAGTCCACGACAGGGATCCTTCTAGATATTGACTGACACGCCACACATGCTACTTTACCTTCTACGAAAGTTGCCGTTGTCAAATAGTACAGATGCTGTGCCAATCTGATGATGGACCCTGCAAATGTGATAAAAGAATATTGTAGGTGTGAGACGAAGAAGCTCACGAAACTTTAGCTTAACGATGAAATAGACATGAAACTAAACTCCTTAAAATATATTTGAATGTAACTATCCAGTGTCATTTTCGTTGTAAATATAAATCTAACGATACTTAAATAATTATAATTAATTTATTAAAACGCTGTCGTAAATAACATGATTGATATACCTACATTAAAATTTATTATATAAGACGATTGTATATTGAGTGTAAATTTCCTCTCAATCGGTGCAGAACGTTTTAAGTTTTTGATACAATGCCTTAGTTTTTGAGGCATACACGAGTCAACTTAACATTAATATCGTATAGTATGTACCGTTGATGCCTACGTCGATCGCGTCATTTACCTACCAAAGCAGTCAACACCGAAACGCGCTACGCGGTACGCCATTTTCAAGTAACAATACCTTCTTATTTATCCACGATCTTCTCACTCTATCACGCCATTCCCTCCAGTCCTGCGCATTCTTCATCCAGTTTTCTCAACAATCCCCCTGCCCACTGCTTCTCCGCCCGCTGATAGATGCCCTTCTCTTGCCCCCACTTATCGTGCCCCACAATGCTCCCATCATTAATAATTATTTCCCCGGCTAATATTCACATGAAACACCTCCGACATCCGGCTACAAAGGCACCAGCACAATTAAAACCTGACTCCCGTCTATAAATCTACCATTAATAACTCTATACAACCTTCGACTTAACTGAACCAAGCCTCCTGCAAGTTTAAGCTCCCTACGTACAGGAGATAAGGTTCAAAGTCCAATATCAAGCGGAACTTTAGAGTTGTAGTTTATAATCCTATAATAAAAAGGCCGGTCAATATAACCGGTAGCCGAAAAGGATTAAGGTATTGTATCAATAATGCTGACGTGTTAAATAGTGATGTCCCGTGCTGAGTGTCGATATATCGTCTTACGTCTTATGACGACAATCATTTATGTATTGGAATGTGACTTATCGAGGCTACAGATGACTTCTTAAATAAAGTGCTATACGTCTCAATAGTTTGGATATTTACATTTAAATGCACGTATGGCTCGGCTTACCAAGTTTATTATGTCTTTGATGTTCACGTTTATGTGTTAGCTATTTCGTCAGATTAAACTTTGAACTGATGTAGCTAGTAATTATATGAACTAGTGATTCAGCGAAAATCGATATTCGATCTAAGTGAAGCTTTTTTGTAATTAATACCTAAATATTATATAACACATTATGTCATCGTAACTAAGGTAAATCGTAATCGTAAAAAAAGTAAAGAGTGGTGCAAGTGCTGCATGTGCACTGAATACAGACATAATATACGATCTGAAAGGTCCCCTATGCTCAAACAAAACTGGCGAGTGGTGGTAGTGATGGTTATTGTATACCTAATTATCAATTTGGATTGGTCTAGATGAAGACTGGTTTTACTCCAATTAGCACTAGTATAGATAATAGATATGTTTTAAAGCAACGATGTTTCATGTGATTAATTTTCCATTAATTAAATTACTTACTACTTATTTTATAAAATTCTTAATCGTGTAACTTTTACACCTTTTTGACCTAATGTAAAGATATTGATCCGTACACGAGATTATCGATACAAGTTCGCATCCCTACGCACTATGAAGTAATTATAAATGGTTCGGCCGTCATTACCGAAGGTCATTAGCTCCCTGCCACGCACACACACGCACACACACACACACACGTCACGAGATGAGTGACACGAGTGAGGTTGAAATATTAGACAGTATTTTTGTAAGGAAAGACGGATTTCGTATTAGGAGAATACACTTTAAAGGTACAGGGTGCTCCACGCAGCATAACGTGGTTATATCCATGTCCAGTCGGTCGTTGGAGATAAATATTTCATCTTAATAATTATATAAAAATAAAATTTTGCACAGATAAGAGATACCTATTATAGATAGAAAGAGTAAGATAAAAGAGACTATATAATATATCGACAGTTACAGTCACAGCAAGGCGTAATGAAGTAAAAGTTAAAATCATAGCAGTAACATTGGTATCTAATGTTCTATACATTAGATACCAATGTTACTGCTATGATTGCTGCTAGCTGGTAATGACATATTTTACGAATAAAGTAACCAAACAAGCTCAAAGAGCCAAAAGATCGGTTAAATTACAGCGGGTATTTAGAAGTTTTACTTGCTCAAACAGTTTTACATTAATTTATAATAATTAATCATTTCTTATTTAATGTATTATTTGTTCGGACTCACTTTTTACGGGATTCAGTAATGGTTCAACATCATGAACGATGACAAATAATATGAGTCCAGTGATGCGGTGGGCTTTTGTTAGAGTACAAGAGCTGATAGACGTTTTAAGTAATTTGTTTGATGAAGGACGGGTTTCCTGAAACTGAGGAGGACGTCCACTATTGGATAAAGGCGTCCTAAAGAGCGCCACATGTCATGGTCTCCATTCAATGGCGTCCAATAGCTTCCCGCAAACTTAACCAGATCGTCACTCCAGCGGCAGGAAGGGAAGTCCATCGCTCTAGTTACTCGAGAACCTTACTCACCAAGCGGTTGTTGATTCTGCAAGTAATGTGGCCTGACAATGGCGATTTACTAACTTTCAGAAGTAGGCAAGTGAGCAGCCCTGGTTTTGCGGATGTTTAAATTCCGACAATATCTCGTGGAAATACCAAGCACCTTTCTGTGACACGGTGAATGACTATAAGTCGATAGAGACCCAGATTTGGCAGCAAGTAGGTGCCTCAGTGTTATCTTGGTATCAGTAGTTAAAAACCTTTTAAATTACCTATACCTAGATTAACTTGACCCGCATAGTCTAATACTCTACATTTATACATACATAGTAAGGTGTAAGTTACATTCTAATAATAATAATAATAATAATATTTGTGGACTTTACACACCACGTTAGTCAAGCCCCGTGCTAAGTACCGTAAGGACTTGTGTTACAGGTACTAGACAACGGAAATATATTTAATATGTTTTATAAATTTAAGAAATTTTATATATTTAAGATTTTTGTTATAGAAATACATATAATACATATATAAACATCCATGACCAAGGCGGGATTCGAACCCGCGACCCCCGGCGCAACATGCTCCACTTATCCGAGCCCTGTACCACTGCGCCAACCTGGTCGTCATTCTGCTTGTAAAACCTAGTTTTTTTAATTATCTACCTAGTTTTTTTTAACCTCATGCCACTCACGTAGCGTACTTACGTACAAACTTACTCTAGCGTAAATATTCCGGGTGAAACGGTGTGAAGATCGGCAATTATAGCAATAAAACCATTGACGGCGGACAAAGGGAGCCCCCTGTGGGCCAACCTACCTGCAACTTCCTTCCTAACTCCCAACCTATGCCTTTACACAAATTACATTCCTGAATGACACTTTCTGACAGCCACATGGTGTCAGGCGATTTTGTAACACTCTGTATATGGACGTAGAGACCAAAGTCAAACGCCGCGGTTTTTGCCTTATGACGTTAACATAAGGTTGTTTTTTTTGTGGTAGTGACGGGTGCCACGCTGTCTGGAGTTTGGGCTTTGTTATTCCAGAGTCATCCCGGGATGATACTTGTTGATGTATCAAATGTCTGACGTCATCAGCGCTCGGGACGTTTTTGTGACTAATGGTTGGAAATGACTGTTGTGATGTCATTAAAATTAACAGTTTTTTGTTCCATAGGAAGTCAAAGTTATTTTTCTGAGTAATTACATATTCGTAATAATATAATGTTTGACAACATTTTAGATCTCTTGGAAGTAGATTCTTCGTTGATTCGATTCGTCTTGGAATTAGATTTTGCACTACAATAGTCCCAAAATACGGAATATGATAACACAAATATGCCTTTTTATGGTAGATTTTGATGTAAACTTTAGTAACAGAACCGTCAGATAAATATTAATTAGATGGTCCACATTGTGATTCAATTCATCGGCCCTACTGTTAGAATCTTTAGCCATAGATAGTTCCAAAAACAGGATAGCCGTCAGCATATACGGTACAGTATACGTGATTCCCAGGTGTCACTTTGCAGATTAAATTTTTGGGTTATTTGATCTTCAAAATGGCAGTGAACTGTTGCTTCAAAACTATCAATCACGCTATGTTGAAGTTTTTGACAGATCCTTTATAACTGATACCAAAATATTGTTCTGTTTCGATGTCCTTTATAAATAGTGGCGTACGGCCTGGTACATGCGAGGTTACCTACTGGGTGTTTAGATGTGATCTGTACGCCTTTAGGGATCCAGGTGAGAATGTTTGTGTAGTTTCTGGTACCCGGTATTCACATTTAATAACAATACGTGTAGGTACACAAGAATACATAAAGATTAATTCCCCTGGATCTCTAGGCTACTTTCAGTACATCCCCGTGCCTACAATTATAAACATTTTATGATATTAAACGATTATAATATGTAATATCATAACAATTACTGTTGCTGGAAGCCCATTTAAGGTTAAGGTGGAAGGAAGACATATCAGCATAAAAAATATATTAACGTTTATCGGCGTCGTTAATGCCGCAACTATCCGACTGTTCGTTTACCTCCTTCTACTATTAAAAGTATTAGGCGAGATATCGCATTACAGAGGTGAGCAGCCACTCCATTATAGCCTGTTATTGTATGTGCGGCATTGTATATCTCCGGAACGGCGCGGCGGACACGTCCATTCACGTCAATAGCCATTGGGCCGATTATAAAAAAACGTGACTTTTATCGCCATATTTCCGGTTCGATGCTTTGTCATTTACCTTAAAAGGAAATCCAGCAAACGTTGGGATACCAAGAACAAATTGTGTTCAAAATAAAGTTGGTTCCGTATAGGAAGGATTTCAAATTACACAAATAAAATTATGTTCCGTTTCTTTGAGAACGTCTGAATATCTTCTAGATAGGCCAAATTGATAAAACTGGCCTTGCATTTTTAAAGACATCTTCGATCAGAATGCCCTTTGATCCATTTAACCAAAAAAAATTCAGACCTTGACCTTGTTCCCTATGTTTAAATATAAATCGTACTTAAAGCAATTAATTTTAACCACATCCAGATAATAGTATTATTATATGATGAATTATAATAAAGGAATAGTTTGCAAAGATTAATCATAACGCAAGTACCAAAAATATCCAAAAATGGCGCTCATTATTTAAATATATTTTAGTTAGTACGTACAATTTAATAACTTAGCCTTATAAAATATGGTTTTTGTATGACACTTGCGGTGCACCAAAACCAGTTCCGTCGAATATGCACCTCACGTCCGTACCGTAAAGTACAAAACGCCGTAGCACGTGTGAGCTGAAAGCCGTCAAATTGGCGGATATTGTGCGTATATTGACTTTATACCTTCAGTGCAATAATTGTAAGGGATCTAGGGATTAATGTTCCGTCTGTCTGTGCGTTTAATTTGTCGCTGCCATTGTGCGCCGCTCGTAATAAGATTAAAGTGGCCGTTATTGAAGTTTATATACCTCATGTTCGGTTTTTAATGGGGTCTTATAGAGATGAAATTACTTGGATATTATTGTTGTCACTTTAAAATTTTTATCTTTGATGTGTACGAGTTTTAAGTTCTCATATAAGTGGAGGTACTAGGTCTAGCCAGAAAGCTAGACCTAGTACCAGTCTATCAGCAGTATATGCAGTCTATCTTGTAATAAGAGAGTTTATGAAGTGAAAACATTAGCGGCATTTTCATTCAGCAAACATGATGTACGTTCCACCAACCTGTGTTAGTTTGTACCTGTGAACCTATTTTCACTTCTATCGACAGTGTCTATAACTGTCTGTTTTTTTAGGAAGCAAACCAGCATTTCCGTTCATAGACATAGAAGTTCATAGTTCATAGGCGGACGCGGCGCGACATATTGTAATTGTTCTAGAAAACGCAATGTTTACACTACTAACGAGAGAGATGATTATAAACATTGTTTTAGATGTGCTTCGTCGTTTATAAGTGGTCAAGTGCAAGTTGGACTCGCACACCGAGGGTTCAGTACGAGCACACCTAAAAAAAATTGACAAATTTATTTTTGGGCACTTACATAATTTTCTAAAGTTTTTATTTCTGTGATCGAATTATTATTGACATATTTTCAATATTTTACATTATCTGTATTAAATTCATGCTGCATAGCAGCTGGATTGGCCTGCAATGATCGGGGAAGCGACCATAAGCGTCAGGGCGTCAAAAGCTCTAGCATAGTTTACATGCAACAAAAACCTTTCAAAATACTTACTAGCCGTCGCACTCGGCCACAAAACAGACAGAACCACGCACAAAAGTTAGTATTTCTATAGCACAAGTTATTCTAATACATAAGCAACAGCATCGCCAAGTTTCATCAGAACCTCTTCAATAATATTGGCGTTTGAGTAACGCACATCCACACATTCAAACATCGAAACTTTCACATTATTAGTGACGGCAATTTAAATTCGTTTTCTTTTCAAAGCAGTTTCGGAGATTATCAATAACATACACATCGTCTCGTAGTGTGGATGTGTGTGTGTCTAACGACAGGTTGGATACAACCTCCCGACTTTATAATAAACCTGCACAAAAGATTCATTTCTCTTTTATTTTTACACTATTTAGGGTTCCGTGGCTGATCGAGAATATTTCTTTAGTATGAGATGGCAAACGCGCAGTCGGAGGCATTTGATAACTAGCGACGCCGATAAATATCCGTATTATTGTGACGTGTACGTGACGTTTTAGCCTTCCCGTCTAATGGGCCATCGGAAACTGACAATCTGCACGAAACGTGATAGTAGAAAGCTTTGCGGAGGTGTCAGTTTGTTTAGTTACAATTGGCTATTATTCATGTCACTATAAAGAGTATTTTGGTGTTTAAAACAGCCGTTCTCTAGCGACAGCATATTGTTACATAAAATCCCGTAATTCTTAAAAAAAAAATTAAACAGTCATTTCATCCAACGACTATGTGTTTGTTTTAGCGTTTGAATAATTCTAAATCCGATTTGAATAAGTATGGAACCACCGGGTATAATCGCAACTCACGCACCAACACCAGTAGCCGACATTTATCAGGCTCACGGCAGGCGTCGCAGTGAGGCTGTTGTGAGGCTACCTGCACGCGCATGGGACGTCGCATGCTACGCTAATCACCAGCTCACCAGATACCAGAAGATCTCAAACTTAAACTTAATAATTTGAATTTATTGAACTTAACAAATGTTCAATAAACAAACTTGATAAAGTTTATAACAGGAAAGTTGTAATATTAATAATAATTTTATAAAAGTTTGATAATTTGAGCTTTTATTGTGGAAAGGGATCGCCTCGCCTAGAAAAGCGAAGACGATACGATTAAGTTACGTTTCTCATTAGTGTGCGTTGCAGTATGAAGTTTCATACACAGAATACTGACCGGCTCGAGGTGATACGGTTACGATCCCCTTCCGAGTTGATAAGTGTGCGGCGACCATTAATTTGTATATTGTAAAAGACATTGCTAAGCGGCTTTAGAGCCGAATTTGGCCAACATCTCGGTCACCAAAAATCTTCCGCTGCTCTAAGTAATAGCCAATCTGAGCCCGCTCCACGAGGTGTCAAAATTTGAAGTTGTCCGATCGTAGTAATTAGCCCATATTACTTCTCAATAATGTAACCTTCTATTGAAGAAGAATGGTTCAAATAGAACGCGTAGTTTTGGGGCCTCTTTCAACAAACAAACAAAAAAGCTATTAACTTTAATTATAAATATTAATTTGAAAGTGCAAATTAAAAGAAGTAAAGACATAAAAAGTACTAGTCAATAAATTATCATTAAAATGTTTTTACTTTCACTTCGAGATTAATCTCATCACAATCTGTCGGACACTTTTATTTATTCGTCATCTCAATCTTAATATATAAAACTCTTCGTTACTGAGTGACTGACCGACAGACAACGTACAGCCGAAACTACGGAGTGTAGAATGTTGAAATTTGGAATGAAGATTCCTTAGGGAGTGTAGAGGGGCAATAAGAGAGTATTTTTGAAAATTCCGACCCCGAAGGGGTGAAAGAAGTGAAAACTTTAATATGAAAGTTCTATGCCGTTGAAGAGTAGAGAGAGTAGAGTAGACTTGAAAATTTGAATTTTAGTTCATAAATACAAATTAATGAACACGTGTGTCAGATTTTTCGGAAAATTAGCCTTCAATCCCTTCAAAAGGGGGGTATAGGTAAGATTTTATGGATCTTAATACAATTTTCAAGACAGAAAGCTGAAAATTTTAAAATATACTCTTTGTTGTAAAAAAAAATACACTTTTCAATAATAAGGGTACATTACTTAAAATGTCCGGTCTCTCTGCTAGGAATAAAAGAATACGTGTTTCGGTATTTTTTCGAAACCACATAATATTTGAGAAGTTAATTCAATTTCACCAAGATCCCATCATCAGATCCTGAACAGAATGGGACAACCTGCATAGCACCATACATTAAAAACACATCCCGACGAATTGAGAACCTCCTCTATTATTGAAATCCGAATTCCATGAGGACGAAGTTCAGCGCGGAAGCTAGTTTACTATAGGTATCTTTAATTTAGTCAACCTATGCATAACGATTTATTAAAAATACCTAACTTTATCAGTAGAAAAACTATTTTTAATGGTATAGGGGGGCAAATAGGCAAACGAGATGTCGGAGCCATTTTTAAGACTACCGAAGCCCATGTACATCCGCATAGAGAAGCGCTGCCCTCCTTTCGCCTCCCACCTCCATGGGCCACACACCGCCCGAAAAGCGACAGCACAGCTGTCATTTTAAGCCGGTCTCGTGTAAAGCGAGAGGTACCTCCCCGGTCGTGCGTGCCAGCCCAATTCCGCTGCATGCAATCATGCACACAGCAAGAGGTATTGCCACACACTATCTCTTGTTGTGATGTGATACTAGATCTTATTTTAAACACGAAAAATACAAACAAACAAAATTCCCTTAAAATTATAAGTCAAGAAAATCTGCATGGCGCGGCTAGTAGTGCATAAATTTTAAAAGTGTTTTAATATAGTTAGCGAAGTGGATGTAACAGGGACCACAAATATCCTTTATGGCAGTTTAAGAGGCTGGAGAAAGAAATAACTTAGTAAGGTCCTTAGTGCTTAAGCATAAGCTGGGTTTACATGGAGTTCAGTGGTTATGAATTAGTAGTTATTACACACCACTGTAGCGTCCAGTAAAGTGTAAAATTAAAAAAAATACACAACACTACAAATTAGTTGTGTTTGTGTAGTATATGCTTACAATGCAGCTGAATCTTGCGGGCACAACGAAGGAGGTTTTTCTAGCTCTCTTTATACCACCTTAAAGTGCTTTCGTGGTTCGTACTGTTTGTCAGTAGTCGGTGGTCCTTTGGGGATTGGGTGTAAAAAGGAAGCTATCTGCTTAACTATTTACAGTACCGATGTCAGTTCAACGTCGACAGTCGTCTAAGCTCTGACCACTAGTTACCCTGTTACCGTTTAAACAAAAAAATCTGTGTGTGTATGTAACCCCGGTAACACATTAACCTAGGGCTCCAATATGCAACTGTAGTTCTACATTTGAACGAACAAATGACTGAGAAGCTAGCCACCTAAGCGTGGCGATCTAGTGGTGTTAAGCTCGATTGCTCTTAATATTATGCCGCCCGCCCTAAGTGGAGGAATCTCCAGAAACTAAGCAATTCTCTAGACTCCCCGCCGCACACACAGCGGCATGTGAGCCCGGCACACAGACGGCGTGTCCGCGTAAACAAATACACATTAAATACGTCTTTATTGCCATAAGCCTCCCATAAGTTACGCTGATCAGCTCGCGCCGTATTTCATCAGGCGAGTCATTTGACGGCGCGGTTTAATCTTTAATCGAACTCGAGTTGCTAGCTCTCTACCTCCTCTCGGGGATGCGAAGGAGCTGTGTGATAGTAACATTAAACCGCAATAAAAGTCTATTTGTATCTGATAGTTGAATCCGATGTAAATCTTGGATAATTTCGCTTACTGGCGTCAGATAATGACAGGTTTTTGTTTCTTCTTCTTTCTCCTTGTTTATATAACTAACGGTCTAGATATTTAGCTTTTCTTTTAAAATAATCCACGATAGTGTTATTTGTGTAAGTTTGAATTTATTCGGAACAACCAGATGATCCAGAATAATTTAATATTTAACAGGAGTCGTATCTCGTATCCTAAACCGCTACAATAATATTTTTTCTATATTCGTACCCCGAGATCCGGAACATGAATACCTACTATTATTTACCTCTACCTGTGGATAAATACCTGCTTCTTTTTATTTGAATTTCGCGTCTCAGTAATAGACAAAATAAGTGTCTATCTACTAAAATAACTTGATTCACTTTCAATAATTCTGTAGCATAATTGGGGCTATATGCCTGAGTTATTGTATAGATAATTTGCACTGAATTAGTTACCTATTCGCATTATCATAGCTATATCATATGGTAATGTAAGTAGGTAACCGACGTACAAGTACTAACATAGTAGTAGTAAGTACTCCTTTAAAAGTAAGGATCTGAGTATATGCGAGACTGGTGTAATGTGACAGCTGTGTCGCGTTTCGTGCGGTTTGTATGTAGCTGGTGGCCCATGGCGGTGGGAGGAGAAAGGAGGGCATCGCATCTGAATAGCCTCTATGCGGATGTCAATGGGCGTCGGTAGTCATGAAAATGGCTTTGACTGCTCGTTTGCCCACTTACATTATAAAAAAAATGTGTTATCGTTTAATAACTATGGCTAGCTATAGACGGATGCAGCCTGACGATCACTAGACAGTAGATACCAATAATGATCACGCTGTATAATCTCATGACGAATGTATTTAAAGCAAGAACCAGTGTTCTTGCTTTAAATGCTCGTTGCCCGCCAATACCTTAAAAAATTTAGTATTTTTTAGTAAGTAGGTATATATGGTTTTCTTTCATAATTTATTGCACAATAAATTGAAATTATTTGTTGCAAGTAAAGCTTTTATCTTTCTATCTATCTATACATCGATCTAACTACAAAATAGACTGATAAATATAAAAATAATTTATTTTTATAAAAATACACATCTCCAAAGCATGTAATTAAATTGTATCATGTTATAATCGCGTACATCCAAACACAAACGAAATCGAATTCCAACAAATGCACTTTCTATTTGTAAAGGTTATTATCGGCATTAATATCGTAATACCCGCCGCGTCACACCACGTCACTCACTCGCTCAGAGTGCGGATAATTTACACGGCTGCGACAAACATACACACGCGATAAACACGCTATACTCAACTCTATCCCTCCACAATAGAGATATTCTACCAGCACGTAGAGTGTGGGCGGGAAAGGCATCGGTTGCACTAATCGCCTTAGACTGGCGAGAGGTGGACGGATTAGCGACGAAATGCTCACTTTTTTGTGTAACGCCACGGACTTTTATTATATCGATGACAATTTCGGGATTGGAATTGACATAAGCCAATTTCGAGCCAGTCACTCCTAGGAATTGGTGGCTTCGTATGATCTGCAGTTGACAGCGAGTATGCCACTATTGTTGCTAAATATAAAGACATTACTAAATAAGATGGTCCTACTAGTTATGCCCCGCGGTTTCACCCGCGACACATATAAACCTCACCACGTTTTTCACCCCCTAGGGATTGAATTTCTAAAAATCCTTTCTTAGTGCTCATTTACATCATGAAAGTAAAGTAGCAAATTTCAAGTTTTTGGGTACCTACAGTAGTTTAGGTTGTGTGTTGAAATATAAATCAGTGAGTTTTGCCTTTTACATACGTAAGTGTATGTACCTATACAGATGAGATACATATGAATGACAATATTTAGGAAACTTCAACTTTTACCAAATTCTATAAAAGAACATACTTAATTGTAATAATTAAATATTTCTATTATAAACAAATAAGTCAATTTTATTTAACTTTCGATTAAATATAGTTACGATATTTAACAGAAATCCTTATACCAGTTACTTACCTTAATAGCCCAGAATTCACGTTAGTGTTAACTAAAAAACTATTGATGATTAATTATAAAAGTTTCCAATCATTAATATTGAGTAGAAAGTTTTTGTCGAAATTTCAAATCTATGTTTGTTAAACTTTACCTACACAAAATCTACGAGCGGGGGGACAGAGGTCTACACCTAGCGATTACACACAATATGTCTAAAGGAGTTTAAAGCCGTTTAAGAAAAATTAACAAATGTTATTTTTTCTACCATAATATTAATTGAAATTCATTTTATGCGGGTGAAATCTTGCGATACAGCTAATATGAAAATGAAAAATAAATCAACAACATTAACAGCTATTAATGTTTCACAAATGATTAAATATATAAGTATAACTGCATAGAGTGTAGCTGCACAATGCGCGAACACAATACCCGACGTTAAATGGCGTTTTTTGTGCCAATCTGTCGGACGGCAGATGCGGCAGGCGACAAATTGCAGTGTTGATAAACATCTGGAGATGAAAAGGTGTTTGTGTATCTGATGTATTCACTACATCGTTACATGCTCTACTTAGCAGCAGTTGGGGACGAGGATATGCTAAAGTAAGTCTATGCGACACTAGCATGTCTAGGTTTAGGTTAGGAATACTATTTAGTATGTTTATGTGTAGGTAAGTTTTATTATTTAGCAGGTCTATGTTTAGGTAGGTAATATTATTTAGCAGGTCTATGTTTAGGTAGGTAATATTATTTAGCAGGTTTATGTTTAGGTAGGTAATATTATTTAGCAGGTCTATGTTTAGGTAGGTAATATTATTTAGCAGGTCTATGTTTAGGTAGGTAATATTATTTAGCAGGTCTATGTTTAGGTAGGTAATATTATTTAGCAGGTTTATGCTTAGGTAAGTCATAATATTATTTAGAACGTCCATCCAGTTATTAAAAGAATTCGG
>LUGF01027783.1:829-12899 GCA_001625245.1 Calycopis cecrops | reverse complement strand
AAAAAATCTATCGTGACCTTACTATCCAGACACACATACCACTTGACCCGTCCAGATCCGCCACACACCAACAAAAAATTATAAAGCTCAAGAATATTACAAGATGTAGATATTCTGGTTAAATACTAAATTGCACCTGCAATTATACCGTCCCATGTGGACCGGCCATACAAAAACACCGTACAAATGGGTCCGTGCATGGGGTGCTACGGCGCTGGCGATGGGGTGATGGGGTTATTAGCTCGCATTAGCGGCCCATCGGCGCGAGTGACCGTAACCCGCCCTCGCCGCAGGGGTGGCGGGGTAGGTGAGGGCGGGATGTTTGTTATTGTTGTACCTAATAGAGGAGTTTAGTGCCTTTTTGACGGGAGGAAAATATGTTGATGTATTTTAGTAGGTGCTTATCGACTCCTGAAGAAATAGCAATGCACATATATATACTTTAGCGTGCGTATGGTCGAAAATTGGGCCGGATTTGTCCCTGTCGTACCGTAGTTAAAGCTGTGGTTGAAAGCGACATACTGGAAGTCTGTGTCCCGCTACTGAGAGGTGGTTATCTCGTGCGAACGGGCGGCGGGTAAAGAAAGAGAGAGAGGAATGGAAGGAACCTCTACATAGGCGGATGACAGACCGTCGCCGACGACCGGGACAGCCAGGGATGGACTCGGGGAACCATCTCAGGCATGAACATATCCCCTCAGTAGTCGGACGACGTAGTAGGTAGATGGGAACGCCTACCACGAAATAGAGGAGTGCTTGCCGTCGTAAGCTCCCTCTGGCGGATGCGCGGAAGAATGCCGCCCGGCTCCTTGCACTTCGTGGCACCCCGGTTTTTTAGTCCGTGAGAGTCGGACATTGCCTGCCCGCAGCTCCCGCTGTGGGTGGGTGTCCATAACGGATTTTTCCGGAAAAATAACATCCTATATACTTATCTATGGGCGTTGAATTTATTTATTTTATTTTATTAGGAAAACAAACAGTGTAATAGTTTAATGAATTAGTGTTTAATGAATATTCCTTAGATAAAGAAGAAATTAAATTTTCGAAAACAATATTAATTGCCCTCACTAACTGTTAAACACACTTAAATGATTTTTTTTAAGTCAAATAATGTAAAGAAACTTATAAATACACAGTTACACAAGTAATCTTAACAATAACGAACGAACGTTCGGTCTCAAATATATTAATTAACATTGTCAATATTGTAATTAACAAGTTTACTAATGGCGCCCTGGACTCCGCCCTTTGAGGCACCCTGTCTGTGAGAAATACCTTTCCCTTTTGTTTCAACTTTTCCTCAGATATTGGTGGGTACACACTATACATCCCAGCTATAGGTACTTTATATTTTATAATAAATACTGGCAATGTCATACGCAGTCTTGGCCCTACAAACCCTACAGTTTTTATTGGTCAGAGAATTTTTGTTATGTTTCTTTTACGCACGACGTTGATTATATAATTATTATTTTAAAAAAAATATTTAAAAGTTGTCAAACTTAAACGTTCTTAATGAGTTGTAATCGCTGATCGAGGCGTGTTGACACAAGCGGCGGCGGGGCGCGGATGGGTGTGCGGGGGTGGGGAAGTAATCAACAATTTAAAATTGGGGCTCATCCGCGCGAGTAATCTCCGCCATCAGTCTCGCGGCGGCGGCAGGGAGCCTGCTCACTGCCTCAGAACTACAATCAAACAAAATAAAAAATAATACACGTTTTTTATACTATTTCCACTTTTCATTATTGTAATTTAAACATGTACTATTTACAAGTATAGGTAATATGAATTTCCATCACGAAATGACAATACATTCCATCAAATATATATAACATAATGATAATAGATATTGATTTTTTTAAACAAAAACTCAAACCAGCTTAAAAGTGATAATTTAACAAGACCGATTTAAATGTTAAATTGCTTAGTTTAATTGTTATCGGTAACATTAGTGTAAACTAAAGACATTTGAGTGACTTTTTCCTACTTTAGGGGAGTAACTTAAAAAAAAAAAGAACGAACAGTATTTTGTCGTTTTACACACGTATAATATTATATCCCATCACATCATGAGGCCCGCTGAGTTTGTTTCGCCGGTTCTTCTCAGGACAGGGCCAGGGTTGAACCGGTGGTAGATGTAATTGTTGACGTTCCAAAAAGTAATTTCTGTAAAACTTTTTATTTTTTTTTCATTTTACATTTTAACCGAATCCATTCGTATGCTCCTGGAGTGAAAGAGTAACAAACTTACATCGTTATTAGAATTGATGATCGACCGATGTGCGCAGGCGGTGATAGTGATGTGGCGGGCATATCGCCAGAGGTTCTACTATCGAATCTTGCCCAATCCCTCCTCTCCATTAGTGGGCCACCGGAAAATCACTAACCGCTCGAATCATGTGAAATCATATCTATCACGTAGCTGCGAAATCATATCGTGGGCGAGACTGAACCTGACTTATCAAGGGTTTATTATACCTTGAGGAAGATGTATAAAACCCTCCGTTATTGAATAATAATTCACTAATTTATTGCGTTCACAGCTGAAAATAAGGCCTATTTTCAGCTGTGAACTGATAAAGACTGATAATGATGATTAATATTGTTATATTCAATTATATGTCATAGTATAATCTCCACAACAAACAACATATTATAATTTCTAAGTGACTCACGGACCGTGCAGTGTGCAGGCTCCCTAACATCCAAGGTGTATGTTTTTCACTAAACGCAGGACAAATTGACGCGTCAATAGGGTGACCAAGCCCGCTCCAACGACCAGGACAGTCTTTATCAGATTAACAAATAATAAAAAAACCATGTGTCTTCATTTGCAAAATAGATTAGACTAAAATAGAAAGGCGGTTCACCATTCTAATTTACTACACCTTTCTAACTTACTAATTGCTTGAACTTTTTTTTCAAATTTACAATTAATAAACGTTACCTATTAATATAAAACTTACCTAGACGATTGTAACTTCGTCACTATAACAATTTAACTCCCGACAAAAAGTAGTTTGAAGTGTGTTTGTCTGTGTTTTCGTAGCACCGAAACCAATGGATCTATTTTGTTGTGGCTTATTTTATTCGAAAACTGGCATGATCGAAATGGTTTTTAGTGGTCTATGGAGACCATAAAAGTAGTCCATGGGTTTCATGATATTAGAAAAAGAAATATGTTATAATAATAATAATAATAATAATATTCATTTATTTCAGATTTCATAAATCCATATTTTGTTAGTAGGTATAGCTTAATTCTATGTTAGTAGTTACAAATTACAATATATTATTATGAACCTTATTCCATTTTTTCAAAGTGTCACTTTCTAAATTATCAACGAACACTTCTAGAACACTGTTGGTACTATGCCTGACACGGTGCATGACGGAGGCAATTCTTTTTCGCAGAACAGCTGAAAAGCCATCAGTGCGGGCCTCCGCAAACATACCCGAAGCACTACAGTATCTCGGCAAGCCCAACAGCATTCTAAAAATGTTGTTGTACTGGACTCGGAGACCATTTATCGCTCTTTGTGTGTAGTGTGACCACAAACTGCAGGTGTAAAAGGACTGGCAGTACGCCTTAAACAACGTCACTTTTACATCGCGCGAGCATTGAGCAAACCTTCGGGCAAGCATGTTACCACGCACCGCCAGTGACCTCCTCTCCCTCTCAATATCCATATCATCGGAGAGATTCTCCGTGACCCAGTGACCCAGATACTTAAATTGTGAAACTCTTTGAAGCGGAACGCCATTAAGGCTCACTGTAGGAATAAAACCCACTTTGCAACCACGAGCCTGAAAGAGGAGCAAGTTGCTCTTTTTCTCATTGTATCTGAGTCCATGTGTCTCGGCGAACCCCTCGCAGATCTTGAGAAGTTATATCGCTAGATTTTGGTTTTGGTTTTTATTTATCTAATATTTTGTATGACTACCCTTAAATGAGATGGATAGATCTCGCTAAATGTTTTTAAATATGTATTAATTATATTTTATAGAAGATATACTATTTACCCATAACATACCTATTGCCACACAACCCGGGCATAGGCAATTTTGGCGTTCCTTGAAAGAGACTTATGATGATGCCTTATTAAAAATGATGTACGAATCCTCAAAACTCCCAACACATACGCACCCTATCCGTCATCCCTGCTCCGTCTCGCTCCGACTCTACGGCGGCGGTATAGCGGTCCCGCTCGCACTATCTCGACAACGACGTAATCCCGACGTGACGCGAGCGGGATTACGCGTGAATCAGCTGTTGTCCAAATGAGCTCCGATCATTCTCGCTAATTACACTATTGATACTTCTCATTACCATTTACAGCGGGGTCGCGGGTCGCGACAGACGCGACTGTTTTTACATTGTCAAAAAGTCAATTGACTATCTGAATCCCACTTCCCCTTGTCGCACTTGGTTGGTAACAATATTTTTGAGCAGGTCTAAAAAATGAGGGATACAATGAAACATTTCATGCTCAGCGTAAAACTTTACGCTTTACCGCGTTTACATCTTTTGCGAACCTTTCACTTCAGAATCATGCTCTTGAAGAGTAAACTCCAACCCCATGTCGGAACTGACACACAGATTTTTTTAAATGGTATAGGGGGGGCAAACGAGCAGTCGAAGTCATTTTCATAACTACCGACTCCCACAAACATCCACAACAGAGGCTATACAGAAGCGCTGCCCTCCTTCCTTCTCCCACATTCATGGGCCACCGACTACTTAAACACCGCACGAAACACGACAGCACGGCTGTCACTTTACGCCGGTCTCGTGTAAGCGAGAGGTACCTCCCCGGTCGTGCCGGCCCAATTCGGCTGCATGCAAGCATGCAGTGTGGCACTACGTCTTACCAGTTTTCTGTGTCTTCAGATCGCCAGCAGCATTTTTTCTAATTGCACAGTCGGGATGATGAATGGGACCTGTTCCCTACACGCAAGGTATCACCCACCGGACAGAAACATCACCAGAAGATGAAATATGCCTCATCGAAGATATGAAGACGAGCCAGCTGGAGTAGTCAAAGTCAAAAGCTTCCTGCCTGTTGGCTCCTCAAGTCTTATGCTTTTTGTAGGTGAGAAGGTTCATTCCTGAAACATCTGCATGGTATTTTATCACTAGACTTGCGTTGCCCCGCTGCCTCGCTTGTTGGAAAGTACTGAATGGTCTGACGACGAAGCATCGAAGGCCTCTTCACCCTCGATGTGAAGATTCACAAAACAACCTACAAGTCTTCAGAAACACTTACACAGGTATAAGGGCAAGCAGGCGTCGGTAAAGAATTCAATTTATATACTTTTGATGTTCATGTACCTACTTAATAAATGTGTAGTTCAATATCATATAATCTATCTATAATTTTATAAACTCTTTAAATACATAATATATAAAATTCTCGTGTCACAATGTTAGTTGCCATACTCGTCCTCTACGGCTCGAGTGACTCTCATGAAATGTTGTGTGCATATCGGGTAGGTCTGAGAATCGGCCAACGTCTATTTTTCATCTCGATATTTCCACGGGATAGAAACTTACGCGGGTGTAACAGCTGTTATTAATCTATAAATTATGTAATTATGTAGTACGTTTGCAGTACGTATGTGTGCTAGCTCGCTACATCTCTTAGAACTCTATGAGCTCTACATGCTCCTCTATACCTACTCTCAAAGAAATCATTAAATTGTATTTTAATTCCAAATATACTACACTCATCACGAATAAAGATAAAAATCTGCCAAACCGTTTCGGAGAAGTCCAGTCGGATTTCTCCAAAACTCTCTAAAACATTATGAAAGATTTTATAAATTACATTTAAAATAACAAAGGTATAGACAAAGGAGGTCACATATCTTTTGTTTTTAATACCTTTCTTTTATAATATAATTATACTACTACCACTACTACTACTTACTACTACTTTGAGAGAAGAATTACTAACGACAGCCGGGATCTCGGGGGTTTTAACCCACTAAAACCCCTGCGGTGAACATTATAAACATTTGCAGAGGCTTTGGCAACACCAGAAGAACCTCACACACTCCTCTTGTACGATCCGACTGGCAGGCACAGCCAGATCATGGCACTGCCCGTTAAAGATGAAATGCCTACAGAGTCACTTCAAATTCATTATCATCTCAGATAGTGGTCACAGATTTACATACGCATTTTTAATTAACGGCTAATGGTTGATCCAACCGAAAAGGTCAGATCCCTATAGGGACTTCTAATTCCTATTCATGTAAATTCCTGCATTACTACAAACAGTTACTACGAAATGAAACTACTAGCGACATCTGTTAGTAAATATAAACAATGAAACTCTTGAAAAATGTGATGCGAAACCTCTTCAAACTACTGCTTATGCTAGTTCCGAGATTTCCGTATAGATGTCGTTTCTTTAGAGATTTCGAATATGGGAGTTTTGTAAAAATGTAATATATTCATCGAATACTTGAGGTTAGGTTATAATTATTAATTTTTATTAATAAATTAATTTATGCAGAAATGTAGAAATCAAATATTAGTGGTATCTTCCATTGTTATGGATATCCATTATTTTTTAATCTTCGTCTCTTCTTGAAATGTAAATATTTTCGTTAAACCTAAATGTAAAAACTATGGTTTATAGCGATAGTAGTGTAGTGACAGAATGACTGTAGAGAGATCCGTATGACAGAACGAGCGATTGTGAAATGTGGGATGAGTTTTACACTTGTCACCTTAGCAGCTCATCACTGCTACAGTAGACGGCACAAGGATCTTCATCGTCATCAATATTTATAGGTATCAGCTGCCACACACTGTGTGTTGCAACTATTTGTACTACGAGGTATGAATGTCGAAGTATGTAACCCACATGGCCTGTGAGCATGAAGCAGGACTGGTATTCAAACAAGAAGGTATGTAAAAATCTCTTTTATTTCTAAATAAGCTACAAAATGACCCTTTAATAAAGCATAGATAGGTATCTATTTAAAATTGGCAACATACTTTGTCATTGTACATTTACGACATGTACATAGATCAATAACTGCTTTCTTGCACCAACTCTTTCTGACACTTTAAAATGCTTGTAAAGGCAGGCTAGAAGTAAAATAAATTAAAATATTTCACTTAATTAACTTGAATACTAATAACTAAACCCCTATAATTTAATTTGTATTATTTTAATCTATCAAGATTTTCTGTTTCAAGTTCGTGCGTTCGTATCAGTTTTCAAAAAAGGACACTAGATGGCATACTTATGACTTTGCAAAAAAGTTGACGTAGCTAGTCTAATCATCAAATCAACTACCAAGTTTCTTTTAAATATACTTACTGATAGTAAGTAGGAGGTAGTAGGAGGTTAAGAGAATTCAGGTGGGGCAATTGCCCTGACCTGCCCAATTGACCTGACATTGAAGTTTTTGAAAACACGGCAAAGATAGAAATAAAATATTATACAACAAAGAAATTATTTTTAGAAATATTATTTAAAAGGTAGAAAGAAAAGTAAGATAAAAGACATATAAGACGTAATGTCTATTTAAAAAAAAACAAAACAATAATTTTGTATCACTATAGGCTAGAGACATCTGTTGTGGGACTAAAGCAACGCTATGTGGCGATGAGTTCTTTAAATGGTACACATTAGCTTCGATAGGTAGCGCAAAGAGCTATGCCTATCGGCTCTAACATGTAAATCAAAGAAGGCAAGTCACCTCTAAAAACAATGTACCCTCCTATCTATTATTTAATAAGAGGGCAGCAAAAATAATCAATATAGTAAATGGCCTGCTTCAAATAATAACGAGAATGAAAATCTGAATGGTGTAATATATTTTAACAAGAAAGCTGAAAGGAGTGTGTATCTATACGTTAATCTCTGGAACTTCTTGTTCGATTTGTAGTAATTATTTCGGTTTTTGACAGCCCATTTGCCAAGGAAGTTTAATATCTATTTCTTGCAGGGTGTTGCTAATTAATAAAGAATTTGGTAGAGCGTTGGTAAATAAAGAGAGCAAGATGGCATATGTCAGTATAATTTTTTTGTTAAGTTCAGATTTAAATAATGAAAAAATAATACTTTTTTCCATCATTTGCAATAAATTTCTGTATTGAAATTGGTTTGATTTTAATATTAGTAGAGTAAGCTGACCGTTATTAGAGACAGAGAGAGATAAAATAAATAAATATCTGTGAACTTTACACACCACGTTAGCCTAGCCCCGTGCTAAGTACCGTAAGGACTTGTGTTACGGGTACTAGACAACGGAATATATTTAATATGTTTTATAAATTTAAGAAATTTTATATATATAAAGATTTTTATTATAGAAATACATATAATACATAGATAAACATCCATGACCTAGGCGGGATTCGAACCCGCGACCCCTGGCGCAACATGCTCCACTTATCCGAGCCCTGAACCACTGCGCCAGCCTGGTCGTCAGAGATAATAAGAGTACCGCGGGCTTCCGTGTCTCAAGCTGTCTAATGCTTCCAGTTTGAGTCAGATCTTCATGCTACAGACGGAGAGAGCTCTCTATACACTATAAAGTGACAGAATCACGAATACAGAGAGATTAATTATGTAGGTACTTGATAGGCAATGAAAAAAATAATGCTTCATTATCAAGATGTACTGGACTTTAGGAATAATTGGAAGGCACATGTCAGCATTACACAAGTCCATTTGTCAAGTCGGATACTCGGGCGACTACAAAGAAATAAGAAACATAACTAACTCTAAGCTAAATATAATTTTCAAAATGCTATTTGGACAAATATTCTTAAAAACTTCAAATACTTCTATGATATGATTTAATGAGTTAAATTAAACTTTTCATCACATCTATTCGAAAAGAGGCAGTTTGATCCTCGTAAACAGGGAGCAAAATAGCTCTTTGATCCCTAGGGATGGAAAGTGATTTGAATTTCGAACGTGGATAAAATCGTGTGTCAAAGCCCCAATGACCAGATAAGAAATTAATTACTATCCGGCCACACGGGTGTCAAGGAGTCATGACGTCAAGGTGACGTTGATGTCATGAGGCCATGACACCCGTGTAGCCACACCATTTCGAACATTGTATGAACAATGGCGCTGGCTTTATGGCAAAATAATATGTCTTCGTTGGCGAAATTAAAAAAAAACGGAAATTTTTTTTGGCGCTTCTTAATAAATTATTTAAACTTGTAATTTTACTTATTCATTGAAAATGAGTATATCTCAGTCAAGTAGTGAATATGAATATAAATTAACACCAGAGAGTATTGTATCGGACGCTAACAATGTTATAAAAATGATTAGTTGCAGTACTCATTTTCTCATAGAGGGCGATTAAAAGTAGAGTGTTCACCTCGGGAGCAACACTATTTTTGAAGCTCGAGTACTTTGAATCCCTCGCTGTGCTCAGGATTCTACTTTAGAATCCCTCGCTATGCTCGGGATTCTACTCTAGAATCCTTCGCTCTGCTCTGGATTCAAAAAACACACTCGCCTGAAAAATAGTGTTTTGCTCCCTAGGTTAACAATCTACTATTCTTACATTCTCTCCTTCTTTAAGTAGGTAGGTACATTTTGAGGAAAAAAATCTAGTTAAGAGGTCAAATTACTTGATCTTTGTTTTGATTCTTGATGTTTTTTTGGGAATGCATTAATTCTTATCATGGTAAACATTGTTTATCTGTGTAATATTATATGTATATTAATTATCTCTATGACTTCGAAAAGTAAAAGCGTGTGACATTTTATTTAAATTTTTATTTATTTGTGCCTTTTATTAATTTTATAGAAAATAAGTATGTCACTTGAAAAAATCTTTATTCAAGTAATTAGCTCAAAGCTTGTGTAAAATCATACTTAAGTATATATTAGCTTCATAGGTATGTAATATGTTAGGAACACAAGAAAAATATATACGAAATTTTAAAATTTAATATAATAAAAATAATAAAATCATTTCGCACAAACAGTAAATAGAATTAAAAAAACAATTAAAAATAAAAATATATTCTTAAAATCAGCGTTTCGTGAAAAAAAGCTTGAAACCTACTAATCTCACAAGTTACAATTAATTTTTACAAAAAAAATCAGTAAAAGTTACTAAATCTACTATGTACAATATTGTCATGATAAAGACGAAGACACGCGCCTGATACACAGACAGACAGACAGACAGAGCACATCACACAAAAGCTATTTGAGAAATTTCGATATTTGCCAAGTAAAGCAGAGTTGACTTAAAATCAGACCTAAGTAAGTGCCTATCTAAATCAATTACATAAAATACATAAGGTATGTAATTAGAAAATAATGTAATTACTTAGTAATTAAATTATTACTAACCGTGTATTACAAATGTGTTTAATTACAAAGAAATCTAATGAAATATTTACTGATTAGCTCGCATTTCAACAAGAATCTTTTGATACACTCCGTAGTTTATTTGCATGACACAGTAATTATACTTTCGTACGTTTACATACAGATTAACATAACATTTAAGAAATTGACAAAATAGCAATTAATAACTAATGAGTGTGTAACGTATGACTATTTCTTTGCACATTGCAGGCTAACAGCGGAGAACATTGCAGAAAATTAAATAATACACAAAATAGTAGTAACTAGTAAGGTATCTAGAACTACTAAGAACACTTTGGCAAATAACTGAGCCTTTAAGACGAACGTCAAGACGTACAATTTAATGTACCTACATAATTATCATATAATTCGAAGCCTACTGTTATATAATACAGGCTATTTAGGTTGTTTAAAAAATTGTGTATTTATTTAAACAACTCAAAAAATTAGTGTAATGTTTATTATTCCGCCATAGATTTATAGGTATGAGATAATGTTATCATTCCTATACTCTGCCTTTTTCGTTCGTATTTGCTTCGATAGGCTATTGACAATTTGATCCAAAAATAAATTTGCTATTTTTAATTTTTGATCAACAGTGCACTGTGTACATCTGCATTGACTTGGCGTTACTCGACAACTCGTATACAATCAGACATCAGCATCCCCACTCACATCTCCACATCTCTCAGCATGCTGTCGTAGTTCATCTCCTTCACGTCGGGGCTGTAGCTCCGGACGGACACGGTCGTGTCGGACAGTTCCGTACTCGATAACTTATTCGTAATTTTTGTAATTGATATTTTACTCTCAATGTCTGTTGCATCGCAGACACTCTCCAAAACCACCCCCTTCTCCACCCTTTTCGGTTTAGGGGATAGATTTTGCGCCACTTTTGAATTTTTCAGTTTTTCGCTAAGCGCCTTAGTGGAGTTCTTCTTGGACATGTCTAAGGCGAGGGGATCTTCTTTAGCGTCTTCTTTCTTCTCTTCATTTGGTTTGTTCTGCTGTTTCAGTTCTGCTACTTCTGCGTTTGATATGTTGTCCTTCTTCTTCCATTTGGTTCTTCTGTTCTGGAACCATATCTTCACCTGTAATTTAAGAAAGAACACTGTTAGATTCAATTGTAACTAAAACAGTAGTAGGTACATTAGAGATTAAAACACAATGGACGAAATCAACATCGGCTAAGTTGCTGGGAATGATTGGAACATACATTTTCATAGAAATGACTCTCATAAAAATAATATAAGGTGCTTAGAAGGAACACACGTAGTACTGCCCTCTTTTAACCATCCCCCAACTGGCCATCGTACAACAGTGGCAGCACGGCTATCCCTTCAAGTTGGTATTACGTGACCAAGAGGTACTTTCGGCTACTTTACACCGCATTAACGGACGGCCGCGTACAACCCCAACGTCAGAAGGTGGAGTTCTACAGCCCTGCACCATCAGATGGGCTATCTGATGGTGCAGGTGGATAGTCACTCTCAGAGGGGGACGGGGATCCCTCAGGGCTAAAACACGCTCACACAATTTTCTGTTACGATGGTTGAGTGTACTATGAAATAAATTGATGTTAATAATTCCATTCTCAAACAAATTATCTCATTCATTGATATATAAGATTTAAATTCAGGCATAAACATGGTCAATGATGCTGCAAGTTTTTACAGATCTTATTCGAACCCGCGGCCTCC
>LUGF01027752.1:206143-218199 GCA_001625245.1 Calycopis cecrops | reverse complement strand
TTCACTCGTTCTGGTGGTGGTTCCTGGAAGCGCAACTTCACAGTGGTTCCATCTTTCCTATTCATCTCCAAACTGCTGTACACTTTGCCCATTGTATCCGACATGCTGGTAACAAATTTCTGAATGCTCTGTAAAATTAGGTATATGGTCATTCTTTTACTAATTATTTGATAACAAACTAAAAACCATTTAGTCAATATTATAGATTTTTTGTTTTTTAGAAACGATTTATGCCGCGTTGTATGAAACAACGCGTGAACAAGCACACACAATCGATCGATAATAACACATGCGTAACGCTTTACCGGGCTTATGACTGCTGCACACCTTAAACCACAGAATCATGTTCCTCGTGAAGGATATAAATTCAGTCTAGTGTATGATATTCGATCAAGGTCATTGAGAGAATTTAAAGTTTATAGTTACAGTATCACCATCATTACCATCATCATCACCATCATCATCATCATCATCATCATCATCATCATCATCATCATCATCATCATCATCATCATCATCATCATCATCATCATAATCATCAGCCGGAGGACGTCCACTGCTGGACATAGGCCTCCCCGATAGAGCGCCAAATTAAATAAAAAGTTATAGTGTATTAAACAAAAAAATCCTATGTGGCCAATTCAGAAAGATGGTTCACAAATTTCCTAAATTCATCAGCAATCTACGCTAGTTTTAGGGCATTGACTGGATAAGAAGTGGTAATCTTGTACGATTATAGATATTCTAAATCTTAAAAAGATGGCAGTAGTAAGCTATTGACCATCATCTGTATATATAAAACTCAAACGTGATATTATAGCCATCTATCAACGCACAGCCCAAACCACTGGACAGGTCAAGCTGAAATTTGGCATCCAGGTAGATGTTACGACGTAGGCGTCCGCTAAGAAAGGATTTTAAGAAATTCAATCCCNNNACGTACTTTATGGATGGCCCCTAAGGGGGTGAAATAGGGTGTTGAACTTTATATTATGGATTTCGCGTTTGAAACCGCGGGGCACAGCTAGTAACTAATAAGTATTTAAAACTTATAAGGTATATAGCATAAGTATTATGGCGGCTGTAAAGTATCGAATGGTGAGTGTGACAACATTTTATTAATATTGGCAATGCCTAATTTGTATAAATGTTTGTTATTTTTTATTACAAAAATTGTAGAATGGATTTTGATAAATTTTGGCACAGGTATAACAGTGTAATCTGGTATACATTAGATAAACTTTTTATCCCACAAAATATAATATTTCCTTTAAAGTGGGTAGATTCTCTATGTGTCATAACTCATAACAAATATATGTCGGGAATGGCGGTTCCGGACAGCGCCATCTAGCGGCGATCGATGGAGTTAGCGTTGGAATGCACCGGTATGACGCAACCAATATGTGGGGCGCGCGAGCAGCGCGATTCTCACTTCACTAATCACTTTACTAATTGGCGGTCAGCCGGTGCAGAGTGCCACCAAAACCATCACGCGTTCCTGGTGCTACGAGTACCCGCCTGCCGACGTTGGACATTTGTGTTTAACATTACCATTGACGATCAAATTCGTGTATTCGTTGTTATTCTGCTCGATTACCCATACACGCCCACATGAGATATCTGATGATAGACGGAAACTATGCCTCCGACCGCGACATATATGATCTTTGGACTGAGATGAGGTTTAGTACTGATATAGATTTTAATATAGAGCAATCTATAAATTACTTTTTTCCGAAAAAAAAATAATGGTTCGATCTGTAAAATTTTGCAATAAGAAAGAGAGGTGCAGCTAATTTGTAATAAAGAAAAACCGTTCCCAACCTAAGTGTAAATATAAAAGAATATCTATAATACAAAAGTACATCGTTAAAAAATAATTGTAATGTGTAAAAAAATATTGAAACAAAAACATTAATCAAAATAAACATTAAGCATTAAATTAATATACTTGTATTAAATAATATACTTTTAATGCTATTTCCACTTTTTTATTAACATACATTATTACAATATTATGTTAATATTAATAATAGAAGTTCAGGGGTTACTCACGTCAAAATATTGAACCGCCAAAAGCTTTCACCGGCACATTAAGTAATCAAATGTTATATGCCATCCTCAAACATCGCTATATAATATTGGTAAACGTTACACAACATATTTTTGATATCATATCATTTGGCCATTGTCAAATTACTTGATAAGACTGGACTGCCTCGTGGTGTAGTGGTGACGTTCAGACAAAGACGTGAGCTCCTGGGTTCATATCGCGGGTATTTTTTTTTAACGGGCTTTGGCCCACCACTCGTTCCCACCGCTGCTACTCCTGTGTCGCCAGGATCGACAGCGGCAACCACACTTGACCCTTTGATATGATCGCAGGGAGACCGAGGGAAAAGCTAAATCTGTCTTGGGACCCGCAACGAATTTAATTAGAAGAAAGTAGGAAGAGTAGGAAGTAATTCCAATTTCCCTCCCTAATCAAAGCGGGAGACAGTACAAGATTGCAGTGACTTAAATAAGCCAAGAAGTAGAAAGAGCAGCCAGGTGAAGCCCGGCTACTATGCACCACGGAAATATAAATAAATGAGTTGATATGGAAACTTTGTTGTTATCAGGGGTATTATTATGATTGAGTTTTATTGATTTGCTGACAGTAATATTTTTGACAAAATTGTTTGAACGCCCGAAAGTTCTCTAAATTGACCTCGTGGTCAATTTAGAGAACTTTCGTGTCGCTATAATAGACTACACCAGTAACACTACGAATGTTATCTAGCATTACATATCCCGGGTAGTAATAAAAAATATTATTGGATTTTTTTAACATAAACATTCCAGAGTCGGTGAGTTGGCGGTGTTACACTCCCGAATCCCGTGCCTCATAAGCCAACGGTCCTGCTTGAAATCTCTCGCCGGTCGTGTCAGCCTGTCGTCAGGGAATTAAAGAGGGTATGTATGTATATATGTACTTGTATCTGCGCGCACATTTATGCGCTCGTGATGGACATCAGACAATTCTTGCAGGACGGTAGTCATCGGAAGTATTTTTTTTAAACGGGCTTTGGCCCACCACTCGTTTCCGCCGCTGCTACTCCTGTGTCGCCAGGATCGACAGCGGCAACCACACTTGACCCTTTGATATGATCGCAGGGAGCCTGTCTTTGGACCTGCAAATAATTTAATCAGAAGAAAGTAGGAGGAGTAGGAAGTGGGAAGTATGTGGTAAAATATGAGAATCAATCGTTTGTGGGTTCGTTTAATTTGTCTTGTCGTGGAATTTAGACCGTGACGTTAAGTTTTATTTGCTACATTAATTGCGCGGACATCAGACCTTGCTTCGTGGAAACACGTCAAAGAAGCCCCAACACGTCATTGCGATATTTTGTTAGAAAGTTTAATGTGGAGTTATTGATCGCCTCCCGTCTCCATCATCAGATCAGCTGCTTGTTGCTATATATATTTCTGTACTAGCGGACGCCCGCAACTTCGTTTAAGTGAATCCATTTTTCTACCGCAGTCGGTTAAAAAGTAGTCTATAGCCTTCCTCGCTAAATGGACTGAAATACTGAAAGACTATAATACTGAAAGAATTTTTCAAATCGGACCATTAGTCCAGAGATTAGCGCGTTCAAACGAACAAACTCTTCAGCTTTATATTATTAGTATAGATTGACATCCGTAATATTTACACGTGTGCTCAGAAAGTTTGAGCTCAATTGGTAACAGGGAATAGAAGAATAAGTTCCTTGTCATAATAATGTTGCCTCCTCATCTCATGTATTCTTTCAAAATTTCAGCTCAATCGATAACTCACAAGTTAGTGAATCAAATTTAAAAAATTATTTTGCAGGCAATCATTTTAAAGCTTATAAAGCTATATTAAAGCTTGTAATTGCATCTAAATGAGCTGTATTGACTTCTGTTGACCTAAAGCTTAAATACAACTTTCAATATCATATATAGTCAATCACTGCATAGCATAAAACAAATTATGTCTTTGTCTGTATGATTAGATCGTTAAAATTAAGCAACCCATCAAAATTTTATGGATTTTTTAATACACAGAGTGATTCAAGAGGAAGGTTTATATGTTTAAAAACTCCATTTTTGAAGTCCGAAATCCACGTGGGCAAAGTTGCGGGCGATGCTGCGGGGGGAAGCTAATAATTAAATAAATAATGGGCAATTATAAGTTCGCATGCAGCATTGTAGCCCAGTCGGAACAACCGAGGATCTCTCGGTCATGATATCGCGTTAAAATGTCAAACAAATGTCCGTCGCGTGTCGCTTTGAGAGATTCCCGCGGGGCTTTAGACGAAAGTAATAGGTATTTGGGCACCCCATATACATGAGCGTCAGCAGTTAAGAAAAGATTACTCCTTGATTCTCCCTTTATACCATAAAAAGGCTAAGTATACCTTTTACAGGTAAAATATATTTGTATAAAGAAACAATTGAGCTTAGGTAAATGTACGAGTACGTACAGGAAGTAAATGTTATAAAAACCATCCGTGACGGTGGAATGGGGGCTGAAGGAATCAAAACCTGTGCGAACGAAACCGAGAGGCGGAACTAGATAGCTGTGCCTCGGGGCTCGGGGAAATTGTTTTTTTCTAAGCATAACGAGGCAAATGAGCAATCGGAGCCATTTTCATGACACCCATGGACATCCGCATAGAGACTATACATATGCGTTGCCCCTCCTCCACGCCTCCTCCTCCTGCTTCTCCCCCCATTGGCCACCGGCTACTTTACGCCGGTTTCGTGTAAGCGAGAGGTACTTCCCGGTCGTGCCGGCCCAATTCGGCTACATGCATGAATGCAGTGTGGCACTAACTCTTACTAAAATACTTGTATAAGTGATATATCGTTTGCATTTGTTCTTCATACTGTAAGGGAAAAACGAGGAATCGCATCTTTTAAATGACTAACAACGTCTATAAACATCTAAACATCCGCACAGATGCGTTGTTCTCCGTCCTCCTTTCCTCTCTCTTGGAACTCCAAACCGCGCGAATGACGGCACAATTACTAATTATTTATGTCGGTTTCGTGTGAGTGAGAGGTAGTACCTCTGACGTGCCAACGTTACGATGTCATTGCTGCTATCTCTTACAGATTCCTCATACATTAACTAGCTGCACCACGCGGTTTCACCCGCGTAAATTTCGATCCCGTGGAAATTAGAAAATCAACCCAAGACATCCCATAGGAACATTTTTTCGGAACTAAAACTAGCCTACATGTTATCGTGTTATCCAAGTTACTCTCTACATGTGAGCCAAATTTCATGAAAATCCGTTTAGCAGTTTTTGCATGAAGGAGTAACAAACAAACACACAAACCGTCGCATTTTTAATATTAGTAGGATTAATCATTATTTATCAGCTCTAATTGTAGACAATCAAAAACAATGAAATAATCAATTGATTTAGCATATTTAATCATATGATGGCTAAAATTACATCTGACATAATGCATTATCAATTTTGGCAGTGAGCAATAATCATAATATCAGCGATTACCTATATGTTTACCATACTTATGTTATGTGTCATAATAACAGATATTACAAAACATGCGCCTATAATTTATTTATATACCCTCGGTATTTCCGGATCAATATGACTTAGGGATCTTCAAGAAAAGAGTCTACTCTCATCTTAAAGACCAGCAACGCAACTGCAAAACCCCTGGTGTTGCAGATGTCTGTGGGCGTCGGAAAACACCTTCATCTCACTCTCACCGTATTATAAAAAAAATCAATATTACACAATTCAAAGCAACACTGGAGTAAGTATTCTAATAATATTTAGGCTTACATATCTCAGAGTATGTCTGTCTGTCCGTATGTCCTTTTTCGAAAACGTGTGAAAGAATTGGTTAAAGAATTAAGTTACATCATCTTGTTTTAGTTTCGGTTTTTTATTCATAGTAAAACAATTACAACTATAGATTATATATATTATGCTTACAACTGAGAACTGAAATACTTAGTAATGCTGGGCATCCGCCATTATAATATACCTACAGGCTAAGGCCTGTTAATTCTTGATGCCTTGACATGGATTGTATAAAATCATACTTCTAACACAAATAAAAAATTACAGATATTTAATACAATCATAGATTTAGAATTGTTCGATTAATGTTGTATGTAATAGCACTTTTTATAAAATCTATATGGTAATTCTCGTTGTAAAAGGAGGCGTTTCATTTTTGTACTTTGGACCCTTGGCGGTTGGCCTCCATGATGGACAGTTGTGAGGATGTTCCATAAAATGTAGGTACTTAACAGAAATCAACTACTAATAATTATGAGTAACATAATGAACTCGTTTTTTGGTTCAAACATATTTTCTTTAGTTTTTATTAGCCATACTTTATGGTAAAGCGTGACAAAACCGCCCTTAGTATTGCTAAATACTTGGAATATTTTATATTTTTGGATCAAAAACAAATGAAAATGCAAATGTTTTTGTTTTTTTAACATTTTTGCCGATCTTGTAGAATATCTTATCTTATTATTAATACGAGGGCTGCCTTTTAAGTAGTGTCGTTTGCAAACCTCCTTCGACTGTATAAAAAAATATGTATGTCTTTTTCATCTTTTTGAATTTAGAATTCGAAAACAAAAGAATGTTTTATGATTATTCGGATAGTTTTATTGTAGCGTCGGTTCAAAGGTGATTAGTCGGTGGTAAAAATGGAAATATCAAAGGAAAATATGCGTGCGATAATTTTCTACAACTTTCAAAGGGGATTAACGCGACTTCAGTGCTTTGAGGAGATAACTTCTGTGTTAAGTGATGCAGCACCTTGTCTTAGGACTGTAGAACGCTGGTATTTAGAATTTCAACGTGGGCACTCTAGCCTCAGTGATAAGCCACGTGTAGGTCGTCCAAAAACCGCCATGACGCAAGAGAATGTCGACGCTGTGCGGCAGCTAATCGTCATACATATACATTACATACCGGGAAATAGAGGCATCCGTGGGCATTTCAGGGACTACTATCCAAAAAATCCTGCACGAAGAACTTGGTGTAAGAAAGTTGATCTCGCGTTGGATACCACATTTGCTCAGCGACGACCAAAAAACAGCCCGCGTTAGATGGTGTCGCAAAACTCTGCAGAGATTCAACCGAGGAGAGTCAAAACACGTTTATGATATGGTTAGTGGTGATGAGTCTTGGATATATGCTTACGATCCAGAATCCAAACAGCAGTCAACTGTCTGGGTCTTTCAAGATGAGCCAAAACCGACAAAAGTCATACGCTCACGGAGCACTTCAAAAAAAATGATTGCCTCGTTTGTGGCAAAGGGTGGTCACGTCGCCACTATTGTACTTGAGGATCGCAAAACGGTTAACGCAGACTGGTATACCACGGTTTGTTTGCCACAAGTCATCACAGAGTTTCGGAAAAACAACTCAACACGCCGTATGATTCTGCACCATGACAATGCAAGTTCGCACACTGCTCGCCAAACAAAGTTGTTTTTGAGCACTCAAAACATTGAAATTTTAGATCACCCACCTTACAGCCCTGACTTGAGCCCTAACGATTTTTTTACGTTCCCCAAAATTAAGCAAAGCCTTCGTGGTCAACGTTTCAACTCACCCGAAGAAGCTGTTAACGCATACAAATTGGCGATTTTGACTACCCCCACTTCGGAGTGGAATAAATGTTTTAATAACTGGTTCGAACGCATGCAAAAGTGTATTAAATATCGCGGAGAATTCTTTGAAAAACAATAAATGGTAATAATCTATAATATTGTCTATACTTATTTCAAACGACAAAACTTAAAAGGCAGCCCTCGTATCTTGCATACATCATGCGGGTCAGAAATGAAACGTCTCCTTTGGCAAGAAGTAAGAACTTAAAGAACACATATAAGAATAAATCCGATAACTGCTAAATTATAACTATATCACTGAAAAAAATATTCCCAATAGACAATAAGTTTGTCATCTCATACAACATGGTTAGCTCTAATAGATCACGAAGCACGAAAATCGAGCATATCTTTGTTTATGTGGTATGGCCTCGTTTACCTATATCTATCGTTGGTACGGAACTCTCGGTGTGCGAGTCCGACTCGCACTTGGCCGGTTTTTACAATCTCACTACAGTTTGGAACGTGCCATGTTGTATTGCACCCAAATTAGAGATTGATATATCTCACACTGACATGTCGCAAAGTGACAATTTCGCTGGCGCCTTTCGTGCGGTTTGTACGTTCCCGGTGGCCCAATAGAAGGGAAAAAAAGAGGGCAAGACGTCAGTGTGATGCTGTCGGAAAGCGTAGAGTTCCTAAGAAGGGAGCATAAAAATAGCCAAATTAATTGAAATTCCTGCGAACATGATGGCATAGCAGAAAGACTACAATGATGTTAAATACAATATTTCTGGCAAGATTTGTAATTTTATTTTATTCTCGTCTTAATAAGAGATACATACTTCTATTTTTTGATATTTCATACAATATCACCACAAAGCTGGTCCTCTCCTATTACACCATGTAGGAAATTCACTAATTTAATAACCCTGTTATTCATGGGCGTACCTAGGTTTTGAGAACGGGGTGGGGGGAGACAAATCTGATTTTAAATAGTACTCACTGATAGTAAGTAGGAAGTAGTAGGAGGATCCAGAATCCGCCACCGCCGATAGGTACGCCCATGCTCTGAACTCTTTTAAAGACCAAAAAAAGGGCTAAAAAAACTGATGATATTGTTAACAGTTAGTAGGTATAATCAACTTCCAATCCACTTAGCGTAATTACAATGGACATATCAACACTCAATTTCATTACCAAAATTCATTTCGATCGCGTGGCGCTTATAAAAAGTACTTTAGATATAATAACTTCAAAGTTTTCTATTCTACAAAATTGATCATGTAAAATCTTTTAGAATAACTTTCCTGATTCCTCTTGGTATTCTCTATAAGCCACCTGACAGAAGAGGCTAGAAAAATTATGATAATGATAACGAGAGGTAAACCTCATCAACGTCCAATCCACTTACCTTCTAGTTTCGCCTCGTCCAATGTCATTACCAGAATTCATTTCGCTCTCTCGACGGTTATGAAAAGTAATTTGGACACGTCCATCACCCCGACTCCAATAAATTTTCAAGTCAATAATATAAATCATGTTCGTATACGACGGTATGTACCGGGCTCCACAGGTGGGTCAAGGTCTCGGGATATCCGGGCCCGGATCTACATATCAAAGGTCCTCAATTGATTTTATTTCCAACACCATTTCGGGTTGGATTTTGTTATGATAATAGGAATTTCTCTTGATTTGTTACGATTATGATTATATGATTTATACATAAAGAATGTAAGGACTTGAAAGAGTAACAAGATTTTTGTATTTTATTTTAATGTAACAAAATAAATTTGTAGAATTTAATTTTGCTGGGTACAGAAGGTTAAAAGCATTGTTCGAATATATTTATTATCTTTCTACAAAATGAACCTATACAAAAGAGTTTTTTTCTATCTTGATTTTTCTTTGATTCATTTCCATATATATTTATACCCTTTTAATGTGTAATGGATTGTATTTTGTTTGATGTAGAATAAATTTAGCTTTTTGTACCTACGCAAAACAAAATATGTACTTTCTGTATCATCCATCCTTTTACGTAATCCCTTACAAAATAAATGCTAAATTGGTGATCTTAACATAAGAAGGTCTTGATGTTCATCTTCCACAATACAGGACTTATTTATCAACTCTTAACCTTGATCGTCTGGTACAGATAGAAAATGAAAAGCCTTTGAGAACGGTCGAGACGTTATCATTTGTGGCAGCACGATACTTAAGAATTGAAATGCGTAGTGTCTTTTAAGAAAAAAATGTTTTTAGAGTTTCTTTTAATTTATATTTATTGATTTAGTTGTCGCTCGATAAAAGTTATTTTGATGGTCTACCTACTATATGTATTCCTGCTTACATATGCAATGCTTACCAGCGTAAGAAGCTAAGATATGGCCCCCTTTTCTACCCGACTGTTTCAGAAGGACTTCTGCTACATATTATATGTACACATTCACAAAATATTGACACATGTTTAACTAACATATGTATATATGAAGATTTAAATGTTACCTTCTAGAGTCTTAAGGGCTAGATTGTTTGTAACGCAAGAGGTGCCTTAAATTAGCTTAGAAATCACGAGTGACATTGGGTACATTTAAGCATGTTATTGCTATTAGATTTTTTCTTTCACTAATTATTGTTAAGTTATTTGTTAATGGATTTTAAAATAATTTAAGAAAATATTTCTGGAGCAATTTTCTTATGCATTTATTGAATTATATTTTTACAGTTATTTTTTTTTCATTGTTTGAAATAAATTAATCCTTATATATAATTAAGTTATCTATATATTATGTATCTTTTCTAAAATAAAGAATTTTTTACAAAAAATGATTATATTAAAATTCATAAGACAGGCTTACAATAATTTATTTATTAATCTTGCGTGATATACATTAATTTAAAAGGTAATGCATCGTCAGGGAAAGACAGTCCAGTTTTCGCGCCCATGTCTTTTGGGTTGATCTCTATGAATGTTTTCCAATTGTTCTTTTCTGCAGCACGCTGTGATCCTTTCGCAGTCATCAAGGCTGCAGTCATGGGTATATTGTGTTCTTGACATACAATACGTCTGCAAGGAAATTTTTACAATTAATAAGCAACTCTTGAACGTCTAAAAGAAAAGATATGCCATTCAAGATAACGCTATCTACGATTTGTAACTGTTCTTATTAGACAGACAGATAGACAGAGCGTAGAGAGATCAGTACAATCACTAAGATAGAACGTGGATGAAGTATGATAATGTTAGCGTTTCGTAGCGGTCACGGAAATACAGGCAAAATATAATATGACATAGGCATCACCTGTCAACTCTAGTGTGTCACATTTATTCAACTTCTACTATAAGCTACATATGATATAAAAACAGGGGAACTACAATATAAGAATAAGAAACAAAAAGTAGTTCGCAATAAAAAAAGTTAATGAGTCTCTAAATTGTAGCGGCACCGGACGTGACTAGAACATTAGATAAATTACTTGCGAAAAGGAGAAGGCCCAAATCGGAGAAAAGCGACTGAATGACTAAATAATACACAAATAACATTCAAATTTTATGACTAAATTGTATTATGCAGTATTTTCTTTACCTTTTGCGTGTACGTATTTGGTTAGATAAATGTGATGAATGGGCTATTTGACAAGTTTTCAAAAACCACTCCAGAATGTTGATCAGTGATCAAGGAAATTACAATTTTTGTTTTTAATTCTGATAAGTATTTATATCAATTTTCAAATTAAAGATTTATAATTTATAAAACCCGCGAAGACGCTTCTATAAGCAAAATGGCGTCTTGTGACGCATTAGCTTTGTAGCGTTCTGAAAATCACTGCCAGTACCTACTGTTCAGAACTTTTTTCTTATTGTTGTCAGTTGACAAATCCAAAAGTGGAGCTAGAAATTTGAAAAGTTACTAGTACTATGAATGAATGAATGAATGAAATACACTTTATTGTGCATATTACAGAATACAGAAAAAAGTAAATTACTTTTTAAAGTAATTAACTAGTGCTCTCAGTGGGTTTCAGAATACAGCCTCTATGATTATTTGGCTTTCACGCAATTGTTACATCATCGTCAATTACACGTCGTTTCGAGTAAAGTGACTCATGAATAAAAATATGTACCTACTAGCTGCGCCCCGCGGCTTCGCCCGCGTAAATTTCGATATCGTGGAAAATCATTCCATGGCATCCCTCAGGAAAAAAATTGAATTTAAGATAAAGCATTGATTATTTACAAATTATTTCACGAAATAATGACTTAAAAAAACATTAATTAAATATTAAATTCAATAAGCTTTTATTTTTAATACTGTCAAACAGCCTATTATTCTACCTATTGATCTCGGATAAAAAATTACTAATTTACTAACCTTAATCGAACAATTTCATTAGCTATGCCCATCCCTCTGTAATTTGGGTCTACAAC
>LUGF01027752.1:190755-205811 GCA_001625245.1 Calycopis cecrops | reverse complement strand
TAAGATAAAGCATTGATTATTTACAAATTACTTCACTAAATAATGACTTAAAAAACTATTAATTACATTTTAAATTCAATGAGCTTTTATTTTTAATACTGTCAAACAGCCTATTATTCTACCTATTGATCTCGGATAAAAAATTACTAATTTACTGACCTTAATCGAACAATTTCATTAGCTATGCCCATCCCTCTGTAATCTGGGTCCACAACTATTCCTTTTCCGTGATGATGGAATTCATACTGCTTTGACAAGTCGTCCACTTCTTCCAAATACTGAGCAGCATTAACCAACAACTGCATTTCTTTGGTCTGGACGTCAAACTGCAAGAAATTAATGTTTATTTGATATCGGACAGACGAGGCCTTTGTTTCAACAATATTTATACAGGGTTAGCTTTTCGTCACCGGCCAAATTTTAAAATAAAGAAGTAAACATCATTCCAAGAGTGTGTTTTAAAAAATATTATCGTCTAATTGTAATTTTGTTAAATAAAAATCGATTTGAAATGATGGTAAAAATACATGGATCGTTGTTCGTACACGAAATGTATCGACTTCAAGGTCAAGGACGACGGGCTTCGCGACACGCGAGCTAGATTTATGGTATAGGGGGTCAAAGTGATTATTTTTTTTATTGCATAAATTGAAAGTATTATTGATTCCGAACCAAACCTGAAAATTTGACCGGTGACCAAAAACTAACCCTGTCTTATTGCATGTTACGGGCAATCAAGCTAACATACTCCATGGGCTTGCTATCAATATGTGCCTCCATCCTCACGCAGCAAGTATATTCCAATCGCCTCTTACACACTAATTTATTAGCTTGTTCCTGTGGATAATAAAACATCAAATCTTATAGAAGTGTTTACCTGCTTTAAAAACTCGGAAAGTGAATCAGTTTTCTTCTCATAAGTGACGACAGAAACTGCCGCCATCTCCCCGCCATTAGCAGTGCCGTCATCGATACAACAAATGGTCACATGAGGTGGAATGGCTCCTATCAAATGAACTAAAATATTTTGGTATTCTTTGATCGCCTCCTCGTTTTTATACACACCTGGAAAATAGCAACGTATAACCTTTTTTATGATATAAGGGGCATAGTTTATATGAGCAGTCGGGGATTTTTGATGACTACCGACGTCCACGCACATCCGCACATCCGCATGATTGTTATGAGGATGCGTTACATCATCGCCGGTACTGTGTGAGAGTCAACGTTCCCGGTCAAGCTGACCCAATTCGGTAACAGTGCATGGAACTAACTCTTTTAGTAATTTACTGTGACTGATATACAAGGAACAGAATGGGAACCGTTGACCGAAGCTTTACACTTATATCATACTAGCTGCGCGGTTTGACCCGCGTGAGTTTCGATCCGATTCCGGCCGATTCTCAGAGCTATCGAATAGGTACAAAAAATTTCATGAGAATCTGTCAAGCCGTTTCGGAGGAGTGTGGTAACTAACATTGTGACACGAGAATTGAATATCTATATATCTGTATAGAGATTTACCAAACCTATATTTTTTTAACGAGCTTGGCCCACCACTTTTTCCCACCGCTGCTACTCCTGTGTCGCCAGGATTAACAGCAGCACCACAACGACACAATATGATCTCAGGGAGCCCGAGGGAGAAGTTAAAACTGTCTTGGGACCCGCGGCGAATTTAATCAGAAGAAAAAAACTATATATACCTGAAGTTCTATAAATGGTTTCATCTCTTAATAAATATTTGGTTAACATAGCATAGGCCTCCTCCAGGCGCTCTAACGGCGATTCCTGGAACCGCAGCTTCACCGCAGTTCCATCTTTCCTCTTCAACTCCAACCTGCTGTACACTTTCCCACTCGAGTCAGACATGTCTCGATATTCTGGATATACTGTAACGTAAAACTTATTAACATAATATCCTACTAATATTAAAAATTTGAATGTGAGTTTGTTTGTTACGTTTTTACGCCAAAAGTATATGAAACTTTGTACACATATTACTAGAGGTATTAAAAATAACATGATAGGTACTTTTTATTAAAAATAACCGGCCATGTGCGAGTCGGGTTCGCGCACCGAGTTTTCCGTACCAACGTGATATACGTACCAACGAAAGATAAGGTGTCTCTGCGACATTTATTGTATTTGCGTTTTTTGAAAATGTATTATTTCTTAAAAACTAATAATGATATCTCACTCAAAACAAATTTCTTTGATAGTTTCTATTGAGATCTACAGCATATATCATATTATCTTAATTTAAAAGTTAGAGGGGGGGAGAGGACATACTCATTTACCAGGGTGGTATGAAAAGTTTCCGACCTCAAGGTGAAGACGACAGCACTCGTAAACAAAAGCTAGTGAATTTCGTTGTTCATCTATTGATAGCTACTCACCAAAGTTTCAGCCATTTTGGACGCGTAGTCTTTGTGTAACAGTCGTTTGAGTGAATGGATGTGAGTTTTTTTGTGAAAATGGGCAAAATCGAGTATCGAGCTGTCATTAAATATTTGTTTTTGAAAGGCAATACGCCTTCGCAAATAAAAGATGAGTTGGATTCAGTGTATGGGGACTCTGCACCATCATTTACCACAGTGAAATTTTGGGCTGCTGAATTTAAACGTGGTCGTAAGAGCTTGGGAGACGATGAACGTTCGGGACGTCCAAAAACTGCAACTACCAACTAAAACATCGCCAAAGTTCACCAAATGGTGCTCGAGGACCGCCGAATTAAAGTGAGAGAGATAGCAGAGGTTATGAACATGTCCATAGAACGAGTTTGTCACATATTAAATCAATTTTTAGGCATGAGAAAGCTGTCCGCGCGTTAGGTGCCGCATTTGTTCACGTTGGACCAAAAACGTGTTCGAATGAACATTTCCAACGCTCTTTTGGCGCAGTTTAGGCGAAATAAATCCGAGTTTTAGCGCCGATTAATTACTGTAGATGAAACTTGAATACATCATTATACGCCCGAAACAAAAATACAGTCCAAACAGTGGACTGCAAAGGGGGAACAGGCTCCAAAAAAAGCAAAAACTGTTTTTTCGGCCGGGAAAGTGATGGCGACAGTTTTTTGGGACAGTCATGGAATTATTTTAATCGATTATCTTCAGAAAGGAAAAACCATTACAGGAGCATACTATGCATCATTACTTGACAAGCTGAAGGCAGAACTTGCAAAAAAACGGCCACATTTACAGAAAAAGAAAATCTGGTTTCATCAAGACAACGCACCGTCTCACACCTCAGCGGTTGCCATGGCGAAAATCCACGAATTACGGTTTGAACTGCTTGATCATCCACCTTACTCACCAGATCTAGCCCCAGGCGACTTCGTTTTGTTTCCTCATCTAAAAACTGCGCTCGGAGGACAAAGATTTTCGTCAAATGAAGAGGCAATCACCTTCGTGAGCGATTACTTTGCAGAGAAAAATGCCGAGTACTATTTGGACGGGTTACATAGATGGCAGCATCGCTGGGAGAAGTGTATAGAGTTACAAGGCAACTATGTTTAAAAATAAAAATAAATATTAAGAAAAAATGTCTTGTATCATTGTTAGGTCGGAAACTTTTCATACCACCCACGTATCAATTTTAGAAGCGTCTATTTTTTAAACAACTAGTTTTGACGAAAAATCGTTTTTACAACCTTAATGTAATTTTTAGAGACCTATTCATGGACCCTCACATACAGGTTGAATGAAAAAAAAATAGATTTAGTTCAATGTATAGAGAAATTTGAATTTATTTATTTTTGTTCAAAATTCGAATAGCGGTTTACAGAATACATGAACCTATAAATTTTCAACTACATAGGCTCAATAGTTTCGGAAAAACATGGCTGTGACATACGGACGGACAGACAGACAGGCAACTGCCCCTCCCTGCCCCTCCCTCGGTACGCCCGTGTTACCAGTAATAACTCTTATTACCTACATGTTAAAAAGCTTGTTTAAACAAGTGAGAGTGAGGTCTTCACAATAGGCTTGAATATTTTATTATGACTTGTCAGTTAATGTCGCACCTCCTATTTCAAACGTCCGATACTGTAAGCTATACTATATATATACAGACTTTGGTTGGTTGTGTGCGTTTATATAATATGTTTGTAAGCGCTTGTGTGTGTGAGTACTAAGTATGTGATGACACGACTTATTTATTGATAGTTAGGTACTTTTTATTTTCATTTTATTTTCTTTATTAGAAACTAATCACTAAATCTTCTTAATTAGTGCCGGCCCCAACTTACCGCGTCCGTGTAGTACTTGGTGAATGCTTGGTTGTTTCGCAAGACAAATCTGATATTCATAACGTTGGGCAAATTAAGATATAATTCTTAGTTTTAGACTTTCACTGTTTTAGTTATTTGAAGTAATTTTAAAGAGCTAATTTATAAACGTACAGATGTCATATTATACCAGAACTGCACGCCCAAAACGCACGACGCACGGTCACATTTCGCTTTAAGGGCCCCTTCACACTAGCGTCTGTTCAGCGTAGGCGTTCGATGAACGTATGCGCAGCGCAGACGCCGCGTTGTCGCGGAGTCCCTGCTAGACCACATGAGAACGCGGCGCATGCGCCGCGCGTACGCGACGCATACGCCGCGGTACTGCGGTATCGTGTACAATCCTGTTGAAACACTTGAACAGTTCATCCTACGAAGTTCTGTTTAAAGTTTTGGGAACAAATAATAATCGCTGGGGGCCAGGTAGGGACTATAGCCCACCCAATGCGGTTCTTGTGAACAGGCGCGTCGTCGTGCAAAAGCGGGACAGCTTTGGTTTGGTAAGCTTTGGATTACAATAAAACTTGGTATTTATACAAATAATGAGTAATTGAGAGTTGAGTGAGAATGAGAGAGAGAGAGTTTGTATTTTTTGTAACAATTCATCAAATATGGGTTTCACCCTTTGGTTTCACCATTCGAAAGTAAGAATAAAAATATTTTGAATCATTTTTTAAGTGTTTAGAATAAAGCACAAAATAATCACTTTCACTTGACCGCACACTCCATAATGGATTCTCCCATATCCTTTTATTTTTATTTTTTCGTTTTCGCACTAATTTTCTTTTTAAAAGCAAAGTCATTAATAGTGTTTCCTCGTCGGAATCCATTTTGTTAATGATTATACCGAAACGACAATGAAATTGTGTGACGTCTGCGCCGCGTTAACGCAGCGTACAATTAGCTGTAGAGAAAAAGTTGCGACAACACGACGCGCGCGTCGCGTTGTCGCGACGTCTGCGCTGCGCATACGTTCATCGAACGCCTACGCTGAACAGACGCTAGTGTGAAGGGGCTCTAACCGGACAGGGCTTGGTGACCTTAGAGTTGCGAAGGGGGCCCTTTTATGTATGTAGTAAAAATAAGTTTAGTTAACAGTAATTTTAATTTTTTATTTTAAATTATTTTTTATTTTATTTTCGCCCTTTTGCCTTTTTTCTTTTTTTTCTTCGCATCTACGATTGAAGTTCATTAAAATTAGATCATTACCGATTTTTGACGTCCAGTTGACTAAATCGGTAATATTGTCAGTATCCTGACTAGGGGAACAGCCGTTCTCACTCATTCACGGGATGACTATACCATTCTACAATGCTGTACTAGTGTGCGTGATAAGTGCATGTGTGGTAGGGTTGCCAACATTTGTTCGACGAAATATAGTATTTTTCAAGATATGCAAATATAGAATTTTGCAATCAGATATACTCGTAGTAATCAGTGTCAAATACTATGTTTATATTGCGTAGGCGGGCCAAATTCAATTAAAAAAAGTTCATTGAGGCAAGATCATCAATAAACATTATTTTTCGTTGTTTGCAATAGGTCATGAAAATATAGTATTTTTAATTTCATAAAGGCCGCCTTTATGTACTTTTACTATTGTTTTTTTCTGTTTATTATGTTAAAATGTATGTTTCATATAAAGTATAATCATTAATTATTCATAGCACACAGACCTGAAATATAGTACAATACTAAATATTATAGTACGGGTGGCAACCCTAATGTGTGGATGCAAGTGTGTGTGTGAGTAACTGATCTAGTGTTTCCTGTTATGATTATAGCAGGTACGCTGGGATAATACGTCAAAGTGAAAATTAGCATTATCCCTCTATTTGCCTTGGAAATACAACATACACCATTATACATTTTTCTTTATACTTTTTCAAGACTACCGACGCAGAGGTTATACATACTCCCACCTCCGTGGGCCACCGGGTACTCACATACCGGACGAAACGCGACAGCACAGTCACTTTACGCCGGTATCGTGTAAGCGAGAGGTACCTCTTTCTCGTGCCGGCCCAATTCAGCTACACACCGTGCACTACCTCTTACGAAAAACCTTATCTATCTAAAGATATTGTGTATGTGCTGCCAACTATCATTGTTTTTACTATATTCGTTATTGTTAACTTTAATGTTTTTTTATAGTTTTAATTTCGACTTTATACTTTAATCCGCCCCTTAAGCCTACCTAGTAGATTATTATCTGTTTGTTTTGACTATATCTATATAACTGTTTTTACTATTATTAAACATTCTTACTATTCTCAAGTATCTCACACAGGCTAGTTTTAAAAATAAACTTCAGTTATAGTGCACGGACATTAGTCGTTGAATAACATTATTTTGTAAGAGGTCGGCATGACCGGGGAGGTACCTCTCGCTTACACGATTTATAATAAAATAATCGATTTATATAGGTATGTAATTACTATATTTATTAGCTATTGTAGTTACATTACGGGTTTAAACACGATAAATTATTAAAGATACTAGCTAAAACATTTGCTCGACGTTTCGGCCGCGTTACACCGGACGTGGTCACGAGCCGACTTAAAACCTGTAAACTATAAAATGTGTAACAAACTCGAAAGTCTCAAATAAGTATGTTTTTTTTTTTTATAATGGATAGGCTTGCGTTTGGCCACTGTCTCACCTGGTGGAAAGTGTAGACTGGGCCGACAATGGCGCACGCTTGCCTAGGTACCTTACCTTATTCACCCTCGATTTGAAGATTCCAAAAGGTATACAATTTACCTACAGTTATAGTTATGAGTGATCATGGATTAACTCTAGATAGAACATTACGACATAACTTAAGATAAAAATATTTTCTCAGCAGCCGGGCTTATCATCTCTTATCATTCTCTGTTGTCAAAGAAAAGTACTAATGACATTGGTGTAATTCTTAGTTTCGATTGATAACTTAAAAACAGTTTTATATGTAATACTAGCTGTGGCCCGTGCCCCGCGGTTTCACCCGCGTTTAATTTCTAAGATATCCATATAAAATTCAACACCCTATTTCACCCCCTTAGGGGTTGAATATCTAAAAATCCTTTCTTAGCGAATATCTACGACACAAAATCTACCTGCATGTCAAATTTCAGCCCGATCCGACAGTGCCAAACCACTGATGTGCGTTGATAGATCACTATGTCAGCCAGTCACCTTTGAGTTTGATATATAAAAATATAATAAAGGTATTTGACCCCACAAACCAGTTCTTAAATACAGTCGCATGCTTTAATGATTCTAAATTAGCCCGTAAACAAATAAAACTAAATATACAATTTTAAATAAAATTATCAGAACCAGTATTCAGAATCAGAGAATTTTATTTAATCTCGAACTTACTTAATCACAATGTCAGAAAATATTACCTAAAATATTATTACAAAAAAAATATTTTATTCAAATTTCCAATATTTATTAATTCGAGTTTAAAATGAAAAATTCAATGCAAATAAATATTCAGCATAAACAAAATAACGAAACCAATTATATGAAGAAAGGAGGTAGTATATCGAATCAAATTTGAATTAGGAACTTTTAATACAGAAATACGCAACAGATAAACAAAAGAATGAAAACAAACTCAAGAAGAAACCGGGTAAATAAATAGAAACTGCAAATGTTACTCACGTCGTCAAGGTGACATCTACGTGTGTTCACTGTGACATCCAGTTATCATGTGATACTAATATGTATCATCACTAGGCACGCCGCACGCGCCATGGGACACATATCGATAAAAACGATAAATTCGATTTTTGATATTTTATCATACTTTATCTACGACACAAATATTATTAATTACTGATAAATAATATTGAGATACTTTAACAATTATATTATTCATATATTAAAAATAGCAATGATGTAATCTACTTTACATATTATGGTAAGCCGAGTCACACCAGTTGTTAAAACGTGTCTTGTTTTGAAGTTAAGAGAGATCTTTTAGCACAGTATTGTCAAGGTTAAATAGTCGGTTAGAACAAAGTTATTCTATTTTAAATATATTCCTTCCTATGCAAAAGGAATGTGTCAATATCCAGCAAGAACTCGTTCAAGTTCGAAACTTCTGCAGTTAGAAAGTTCTATTTAATTGTTTGATCATTTTATTTGTTCCGAATTTACTTACTGCAAAAGTAGTAAAATAATACCTATCAGTCATAAATGATATGTGCAAAACATTTACGACTGGCTAAAATTTGGAAATAGATTGTAAATGAAAATTCGAATCAATAACAGTGAAAATTGTATAATAAATCTTGTGTATGACATATTATATACGTTATCTACTGCAAAAGCCCGTATGTTGGTAAATCTTAAGTTCTACTAGTAAATCCTAGAATTGACTAATATGGGCAGGTAAATGTACGAATTTAATATGAAAAATTACTACTTTTCGGACATTTCACATTAGAGTGGGTTATTTTAGATATTTACCAATAGCTGTGTTGGTTTTAGGGCTAAAACAATGAATATTTTCTTAATTATTTATTCTAGTCTATCAAAATGTATATAAATGATTAATGTTTTTAATGGTATATGGGGCAGACGAGCTGTCGGAGGTATTTGATGTTGCAGGATTCTTTATCATTTATTAATATAGTGTCTAATCTTACATAGTTTAAATTCATTATCTGGTAGTATACCTTACATTTTTATTTACTAGTAGCGAGTAAATTCATAATTATAATATGAAAAGTGTGAGTTTAGACCACACAACTGAAGTAAAACTTAATTATTGATTTTCATTATCGTAGTTACAATTTACAATGCTATATGATGTTTATTTATAAATAAGTACAAATAAGTTTCACTCTAAATCGAATTTGAATTTTGAATTCGAATGACGACTTCCATTGACCTCGCCCGATGTGTGATTTTTGTAACGCTCTCGCCAACTTACTCCCAAGTTCGACAAGTTTTACTTCAAAAAAGTAACAAAAATAAAATGATCCATCAGTCAAATCCTTATATAAGGATTAACCGTGGTTCGGGCTTTTACAGTAGCATTTATTATATACCAAATGAAGTTGCGTGTGTACGAACGCTGTTTAAAGGCCACGATATGCCTAATATTATGTAAATGGCGCGAAGAGGAGGAAGAACAACCTACAAAAATACCTCCGACTACTCGTTTGGGCCCTGTACCTATTATAAAAAGTGTATGCTTTTGACCACACAACTGAAGTAAAACTTAATTCTTTATTTAATGCACAAATTCATTACCGTAGTTACAATGAGCTAACATGTCATATTATGATATTTATTTTTTAAATACAAAAAGTTATACTTAAATTGAGTTTGAATTTTGAATTTGAATGACAACTTCCTCATCCAATGTGTGATTTTTGTAACGCTCTCCCAGCTTACTTCCCAAGCCAAGCGCGCGTATAGAAGTCTTCTCCAAAAAATATTTAAGTATGTTACAATGTTTTATGCCAACTACCCAATCTAAAAACTAAACATCGGTTAATGTGATTAGTTAAGCTCTTTGATTATATACACGTCTAGATACCGCATCAACCACCTGAAAGCGCCGTAAAACGTCTCTACTATATCTGGTAGAGACGCTCTTCGCTTAAGTCAGTGTCATCTAGACCGTAAGGCGATTCTGAGCTCTCAATAAAAAAAGAAATATGCCGGTTTGTTCTGTTCAACTGTGTCATAACCATGCAGGAAAATCTGATAACAAATAGAAGATCTTATTTCACCGGTTAGTTTTTAAATTTACGTAAGTATTGTTAAGAAAATACGAATATTAATTTCACAATTTACTAGTGGTACGGTGTTGTCACTAGAAAAGTAGGGTAATTTTCCAAAACTAAAGGGAAGTTTTTTTAATATATAGCAGTGGAGTTTACACACTACGTTATTCTACCCCCCGTGCTAAGTACCGTAAGGACTTATGTTACAGGTACTAGACAACGGAAATATGTTTTATAAATTTAAGAAGTTTTAAATATTTAAGATTTTTATTACTGAAAAATACATATAATAAATAGATGAACATCAATTCGGGATTTGAACCCTCTACCCCTGGCGCAATATACATATTCCGCTTATCCGAGCCCTGCATCACTGCGCCAGCCTGGTCGTCAGATATAAGATTTGATAAAGCACAAATCCTCGCTAAATAACACCGATTCCATCCAAGGATGATCCGTGAGGCCGTTGAAATAGCTTTATTATAATGTGCAACATTCGCGTAAACTTAAGATGTCATTATAAGTATTGTTAGAATATTTTATATTATGTAACACTGTTTGTAATTAAAAAAAAACCCGTCAAGTGCGAGTCCGACTCGCACACCGAGGGTTCCGTATGAATGGGAAGAACATTCCAAACGTAATGCATGATTTTCAAGACTTTTTTCTCTAAAACGCGTGAAAGGATTGAGCTGAAATTTTTGTCAAATACGAAGGTCAGTTACGTCTTGATGCCTTGAAAAAATCACACTTCTAAGTTAACGAAATAAAAAGTTATAGCCAATTATGCACAAATTTTGTATGAAAACGTACTTTGTCGAAAACCTAAAATAATCGGGTACTTCCCGTTGACCTGGAGTTGTAAAATTTGGCAAGAAGTAAGAACTTATAGCATATAATATATAGGAATAAATCTGAAAACTAGTAAATTATATGTAGATCATTGGAAAAATCATTATCAACTTATAACTAATTCGCCTGAAAAATTCGTGCCTCAACCGTCTATAGACGGTTGCGGCAGATTTATTCCTATATATGTGCTATAAGTTCTTACTTCTTGCCAAATTTTACAACTCCAGGTCAACGGGAAGTACCCGTAAATTTTAGCTTTTCGACAAAGTACGTTTTCATACAAAATTTGTGCATAATTGGCTATAACTTTTTATTTCGTTAACTTAGAAGTGTGATTTTTTTAAGTCATCAAGACGTAACTGACCTTCGTATTTGACAAAAAATTCAGCTTAATCCCTTCACGCGTTTTAGAGAAAAAGGTCTTGACAGACGTACAGACAGACGGACAACAAAGCGATCCTATAAGGGTTCCGTTTTTTTCTCTTTGAGATACGGAACCCTAAAAACTGATTCATAAAGTATATTTGGAGTCTTATTATCAAGTAAAAAAATTCTAATACTTATATAGCGATCTATAAAACTAAAACTACCTTCGGAAATCCTCTCATTGATAATAATAATAAACTCTCTCTCTCATTGATAAAAAAAATAAAAAAAAAACATAATAATAATTAGCATATATTCTTTAAAAAAATCTATATAGACCATGTATTCATATGTATATTCCTATTTTATTGTTTGCTGTTAGTTCCTCCTGATTTAGTAACAAAATTAAGGGTAATTTTTTATGCTGTTGGTATCCCTTTACACGCACACATTGACGGATTTAAAACAATCTGTACATAACTGTCACTCACACATTGTGCGAAAAATGAGACGTTTTCTTTGCGATGATTATTTGAAATGCTCCATCTAGACGTGTATATAATCAAAGAGTTAAGCTATTGTTTAATCGGTAACTGTACCGGTTCCAACTATTTATAATAAAATAATCGATTTATTTAGGTATGTAATTACTTTACGGGTTTTAGCACAATACATTAATAAAGATACTAGCTAAAACATTTGCTCGACGTTTCGGCCGGGTTACACCGGACGTAGTCACAAGCCGACTTAAAACTCGGAAACTATAAAATGTGTAACAAACTCGAAAGACACAAGTAGGTTTTTTTTATAATGGATAGGCTTGCGTTTGACCATTGTCTCCCCAGGCGGAAAGTGCAGACTTGGTTGACGATGGAGCACGCTTGCCTAGAAGGTACCTTATTTACCCTCGATTTGAAGATTCCAAAATGTATACAATTTACCTACAGGTAACGGTGAGTGACGGTGAGTTACATAGTTGGAATCGGTACAGTTACCGTACCTGTTCCAACTATGTAACTCACCGTCACATCACTAGTCACTACACTGTATGAATGAGAAGACATAAATAAATTTTCGTCTGCTCTATGGGCGGTGTGTTTAAATATTTTTTATAATGAGTGCTGAGGACGTTGTGTATGTGTGCGTGCGCGCCGAACGTGTTTAAACTTTAAATACACGTGTGTGCGTGATTCGAGTGAATGTGTGAGGTGTTCTGGGGTTTCCAACTTAGCAATTTTTGAGAGCATGACAAGAGTTTAGCAATCAGATCACAAAGGGGTACAGGAAGGACAATAACAGCCATTAAGTAGGAACATAATTACTTAAGCAGTACTTCCTTGGTAGTGTCGTCACGATTTAGTTGCAATGCATTAGTAACACTAGCTACTACTGATAGATACACGCAAATACTATGAATAAAAAGTTGCGTACTCATCTTGACGTAGATGACATAACACAAAGATCTTTAATTAAGAATCTTAAGAATTTAATTAAGAAAATCTTTAATTAAGAAGATTAATCTAAACATATAATAAAACGGTAAAATTCGTGTGTTTGTACATTGAATATATTTACGAAAAACTAATAGGGGGCAATATTAAAATAGTATTAGCATACTTTTCAACGTTTTTTATTTTTTTTGTCTGTCTGTTTGTCCGTTTGTCTGTTTGTCCAGGCAAATCTCCGAAACTAAAGTCGTGCGACAGTATCGTGATCTCGCCACTACATTGACAGTAATTTACACACATTAGCGTCTAAGTCGCTGCGTCTGACGTCTTGAAGTGTGCGCTCGCCGCGTCTAGTCGCTGCATTCAGCTTCTAAAGAGCGTCTAAGTCGCCGGTCGCCGCGACTAATGTGTGCTGTCAGTATTTACACCAAATAGCAACGGAGCACGTTTTAGACATTGACCAATTATTTTAAACTAATAGTAATAGGGTTCGGTTTTTACCTTGTAGGTACGGAACTATAAAAAAGTGATAATTTTAAATAATACATAATTAAATTTAAGTCCATCAATTAAAACACATTAACAATAACTATTGTTAGGGCCGATTTTTCAATCCTCAGTTAAAAGATAACCCTGGGAATAAACTATCTCTGTTTAATTTTTTTATTTCGTGTTTAAGTGCGACGGGTATAATTTATTCCTAGGGTTAATTTTTATCTGACGATTGAAAAATCTGGTTTTATTTCTAGTTTATTATTAGGTAATCCTCCAAATAAGTTGCTAGAGGTAGTGCCACGCTGCATGCATGCATGTAGCCGTATTGGGCCGGCGCGACCGGGGAGGTACCTCTCGCTTACACGCAACCTGCGTAAAGTGCTGTTGCTTTTCGTGCAATGTATAAGCAACCGGTGGCCCATGAAGATGAGGAGGAAGGAGGAAAACGCATCTGTATAACCTCTATGCGTGTCTAAGGGCGTTGGTAGTCATGAAAATGGCTCCGATTTCTCGTTTGTCTGTTTATACTATAAAAAAATATAATAATATAAGTAATTATTATTTTAATTAGTTATTTATATTAATCAGAACCTTATTACATAACGTATTAACCAGAAGATATTACATCAGGGTTGTGGTCGGTGATGTAATGCTGGAGTCGGTGAATGAGCTTGGTTATCATGGTTGTTGTTTTAAGAGGAAGGTGCACCGCAGACACCGAAAGAGGAATGTGTGCAGGGAAAAGAGTGAATGGAGCGTTGGGGAAATTCCTTAAAAAGTTTTGAGTCAGATTCTCCGTCTGGTCTTCCATTTTTCAATTCTCACTTTTCAGATGTGTGAGCAGACGACCAGGCTGGCGCGTGGGTTCTAATCCCGCTTTGGTCATGGATGTTCATCTATGTATTATATAATAAAAATCTTAAATGTATAAAATTTATAAAACCGTTGTATAGTACCCGTAGGCCTCGTAGCACAAGTTCTTACGGTACTTAGCACGGGACTAGGCTAACGTGGTGTGTATAGTCCACAGATATTTATTTATTTAATAAGTAAAGTTGTAACTTTGTAAAGTGGACTGAGGTGACAAATGTTCTGATAATTTACGATATGTACTAAAGGTGCCGGAAGATAAAAATAATTATAGCTAATAAATATTTAGTTTCAAATAATAAGTTCGTAAGGTCGTAAAAATTTAACATTGAAACTTAAGCGGGTGAAACCGAGAGGCGCGGCTAGTGTTATAGTTGGAGATGCACCGTAATGTTTTAACCAAATAACCGAATACCGAATACTATTCGGTTTAAATTATACCGAACCAAATATTCGGCCGAATTATTCGGTTTTACCATTTCATAGTTTTGCCGTGTAAACAGGTTAGGGGGAATACTATGCGGCATTTTGGACTTATTACGAAGAACTTGCCTGGACGAATCCTGTTATTACGGAAGATCTTAAAAGTCCAATCGCCGTGGAGTTGGACAGTTTGACAGTTTTGATTGATGAGCAAAGCATAGGTATGTCTGCATTTAGCTAATTTAGCTAGAGCATTACTAAGCAGGGAACCTTTATGGAGAAAATAAAAGTGTGTGCTTTAGATCACACAACTGAAGTAAAACTAAATTATTGGTTTTCATTACCTTAGTTACAATGGCTGATGACGTAACATGTATGATATTTATTTTTTAAATACAAAATAGTTTCAATTCAATCGAATTTCAATTTTGAATTTGAATGACAAATTCCATTGGCCTCGCCCGTTGTGTGATTTTTGTAACGCTCTCGCCAACTTACTCCCCATGTCAAGCGCGCGTAAGAAGTTTTACTTCAAAAACACAATAGACTCTTACCGGAGAGGGCCGAGAGCTTTTTTTT
>LUGF01027752.1:155784-189640 GCA_001625245.1 Calycopis cecrops | reverse complement strand
TTATTTTTGCTTGTCTTTTATTTTATATCTGATATTTTAAATATTTTTAAACATATTTCTGTTATAGTGAATACTATTGTAAATTTGCCCCACGAGTGAGTTTTTTATAATTTAAAATATTGCATAAAGGTTAGAAATAAATATTGACTTTTAGTTTAAATGATTGATTTTATTATCTTTATTCAACTCATTCTTTTTGGAGTTTCTTTCGCTTATAATATAAAATAAATCTTACTTAGGTTTTAAGTTTAAAGTCTACACCGTGTGGGCAAAAAAATCTAACAGAATACGAATACCTACTGAAAAAGATGCGGATTATACCGAATACCGATATACGGCGCTTTAATAGTTATAAGTAGGTAAAGCCATGGGTTCTAGCTAGTATGTCACAGTTCAGAATAATGAAAAGCAGTATAAAGTCCGGTGTGAGATCTTACGCCCCGACTCCTTACCATCTTTCCAAGTCGCCGGGCCGCAATGGCTGCGTCGGGCGTCATTAGGGCTATTCTACTGTCAGTTGACATTTACATGACTGTGGCGGATGGGGATGTAGCTTTAGAATATAATATGTATGAAATATATGTATTCAAGAAAAAATATTTTTATTTAATTACATATCTTAGACAAAGAGCTGTGTCAAATTTCATCCACATTGGATAAAACAAAAACGATAAACATACTAACGAAATATCCCAGCAGCGCCTCGAGGATTCACCCGCGTTTTTAACCCGTCTGTTCGTCACATTAGACGATAATGATATTGTGAATATGTATAACATAATATTCAAAATTTTTGAGAGACTATTAATGATGCACTTGTGTATTTGTAATGTGTATATTTGAAAAAATGTGCCAGTATCCTTAAATGTTGTGCAATTTGCGAGTCACTATATACTATAAACTGATATAGATAAACTCTCTGTGGCTTTCTAGTTTTTTTACAAAATTATGTATAACAAACACTGTTTAATAAATATTGAATACGGAATTTAAAAAAAAAACCCAAAACATAGTAGTGTGAATATACAATACAAAGAAATAAACCTATTATTAGGTGCTGTAAGACAGAACTGTACATAACTATCAGATTTGTCACGCCTGTCTACGGAGCTGAGGGAGCAATAATGTAGCAGTACTGCAACTATAACAAAGTAGAATAGACCAGTCAGAATATAAAAAATAACGACTTGTAGCCGATGCAAATAGACTCTGCTTTACTGTCGCTTGGAGTTGTGTAATCACTTATTTACCATAATATTAAGATTTGTTCTGTTCATGACAGTCGTTAATGCGAACATACATTCATCATCATCACCCGTTCAAATAAACCCTTTAAAGAAAGACTAGAAAGCCGAAGTGGCAGGTTCTCTTGACTAATTCAAATTATAATGCAGATGATTGTGTTTACGGGTTTTTTCGGTACCAACTTTCAAGAATACCTCCTTTCCTCTTTCCAATAGGTCACCGGAGATTCACCTCACGTAACGCGACAGCACAGCTGCTACAATTCCGTCGAATCATGCAAGAGTTACATCACCCTATTCATCATCATCATCATCATCATCATCATCATCTCAGCCCTGTTCATGCGCTCCCAATTCAGCAGCAGAGTAGCAAGTTACATATTTTTTTTGTAACAGAGATTTTTTAGAACATCTTGGTAAGAGGTAGTGCCGCACTGCATGCTTGCATGCATTCGAATTGGGCCGTCACGACCGGCGAGGCACCTCTCGCTTACACGAGACCGGCGTAGTGACAGCTGTGCTGCCGCGTTTCGTGCGGTGTGTAAGTAGCCGGTGGCCCATGAAGGTGGGAGGAGGCAGCGCGTCTGTATAGCCTCTATGCGGATGTTTGTGGGCGTCGGTATTCATGAAAATGGCTCCGACTGCTCATTTGCCCTCCTATACCAAAAAAAAACAAAACAAATGTAGGCAAATAATCGAGCAATTGGATTGCCCATTTAGTGACTAGACCCATTAACATCCGAATATGCAGATGTCCTGCCCTTCTTAATGGACCATTGGCTACATACGAACATCACTAACAGCGACAGCATAGCTGTCAAGTGACAGGGATCTCACTGGCGCGAGAGCTGCGTGCTGCACGGTCAGTTTACGAAACTACCTCTTACAACTGTTTTCAAAATTATATAATCTGTTCCTGTTTAGCTACTGGCGGTAGAATTTTGACTTCATTCATTTTTTTTTATTTCTAGGGGGCAAACTAGCAGTCGCCATGTTCATGATTACCGACCGCACACCGCATAGAGGTTATGCAGAGGCATTTCCTTCATTCCTCCTCTCCCGGGGCATCGGCCATCTGCTACTTACACACACCACGAAACCCCAAAGTATAGGTAGTTGTAACTTTTTCTATCTCCGTCCAAATCCGTCGATGGATATAATATTGGAAACGGCCATAGTGTACTTATGTCACACATGTACACTATAATATACACACACATACACAGATATAATATTATATTATACGGGGTATTTTATACCGCGTAATTGGCTCGTCTACATAACGGCGTTGAATTTCAGCTGGCAACAATATAACACTAAAGTAATTTCAATAAACTTTAATTAATAACTAATTTCACGTGACTCGCTGCTGCCAGATCAAATACGCCACAGGCTGTCGCACGAGTACAGTCACGTGCAAAAATATGTATACACTTTAGTACCCTGTCACAATAACTTTGTTTGACAAGTAAAAGCAATTATGAGGAATTTCGAAAATACAAATTATGACTAGGTACTAAAGTGTATATGTATTATAGCTCGTGACTGTACGCTACAATTAGTACGCCTGAGCATTCAGCAGAGCAATACGACCTACTTACTGTGTATCTGCTGCTCGTCTTTTAATTAATAGAACACAATCTATACTAATAACTCGGACGAAATTAAACGTTATGAGAATAATAATATAAATATTGACGTGCTGATCCGAATTGAAAGATTCTTTCAGTATTAGAAAGTTTATCGTGGAAGGCTATATTATCAACCATCACGCTACTACGGATAGGAGATTAGGAATCGGTTTATATCATATATGAATGTAACCGCCTTATGCTGTTAGTATAATTGTAATGTTATGGAAAAAAACGTTGAAAATACATTGGTGAATCTAGTTAATATTATACTCTTCCGGATGAAGAGGTACGGGTTTTTTTTGTGATATAGGGGCTCAGACGAAATTAAAAGTATAGGGGAGCAAACGAGCTTTTGATGACTACTGATGCTCAAACACATTCGCATAGTGGCTATACAAATGCGTTGCTCTTCATCTTCATTTCCTCTCCATGGGCCACCGGAAGCACAATAATTTGTAGGAATTGCGGTCACTTTGCGGCGGTATCCTGTAAGCGAGAGGTACCTCCCTGGTCGTGGCAATCCGCATTGCTTCCTTGCACTACCTCTTTCATCATTTAATTTAAAACAAATTGAACGGCTGCCAGGACAAACTCAACAAGAATTTAACTAGCTTAGAGTCAGTACATCAGTGTTACTTTTCTCTATCTGACCTAACTGTCCAACCAATCGAAGTCTAAGTAGCGTTATACCCGGCTATTCAATGTCTGCAGATCACTAACAAAGTCATAGCATAGCCTAGCGTATAAAACAATTTGACATACAAACCGCTGCAAAGTTTTAATTGAAACCTTTGTGAAGTTGTTGCATGCGATACAACTTGAGAACAATCTTATTCTGTTTGTGGACTGTAGCGGTGTTCTTGTTATGAACATTTCATAGGTAACTTATATTGGAATTGTTTTTATTGGCAAAACCTGAGGTGGGCTTCCATTTAGTTTTTTTTATATTTATCATAAACTAGTGGACGGATGCCCGCAATTTCGATACGTGAATACGTTTTGTTACCACAGTCAGTTAAAAAGTAGAGCCTTCCTCGCTAAATGGACTAACTAATACTGAAAGAATTTTTCAAGTCGTACGAGTAGCTCCAGAGATTTTTGCGTTCAAACAAACAAACAAACAAACTTTTCAGCTTTATATTATCAGTATAGAAAATAAAGGGACTCGCAAGTGCCTGCAGCTCGTTATATACGAGTAAAGTAGATAGTGTTTTTTATACTTACTACACCCTGCTACATAACTCCCCTCGTACTATATTATGTGTGTCAGCTTCAGCTTATCAATACTAATATGATAATATTAATATAGATATATTTATTGGACGAATGAAGGAAAATGAGTCGCAGTGATAATTATTTTACATTACTTTACATTACAAAAAAACTACTTTTTCGTAAGTAATTTGCATCTGACGTCACCAATAACTTGGCTCAGCGGTTAACTTCTCATCGGAGTTCAACCTGAGCAAGCAACCCCAGGACAGATTCTAAAATAGTACCTAATTAAATTTTGTCGATAATTGTTAAAATTTCCATCATAGTCAACACAACTGATACACAAGTACAAGAGGAATCATAACTCGAAAAAACCCATGTCTACAACGTGAAGTTTAATTGCTGGTTGACAATAGATGGCGGTGTTAGTACCTTAACGTGTTCCCGGTGTAAGCATAATTATCATCAGCGTTGCATCATCCCTATTGTGAGCAAACATGATACGATTCAGGAAACGCACACTGCTTGGGTCTGTCTGAAGTGTATGATAAATATTCCGAGGAAAGTAACAATGATGACACGCCCATTAGAGACACGATTACAACTAGGGCAAATTTATGAAGAATCTTCGAGTCCTTAGACTCGGGCACAAAAGTCGACATCAAATGGGACTCGCCCAAGGCGAAATAAAGTTGGGCGAAGTAAGACAAAGTACCTCTCCACACTCTCGAATTCGCCTAGCTTCGGTCAACTTCGCGAGTAGTGTAGTGGAGAGCTTTTAAAAAACACATTCTGCAGCAGTAGAAGCAGAAATATAGCTCCGTAATTTTTACATGTCAAAGCAGATGACTACGTTGAGGAGGTAGGAGTACGTACAATATTGAAAAACATTTAATATTTAATTTCCTATTTCTTGAAGCCCACTGGAGGATTAGGAACCCTAATACTCGTATCTTTTCGTAGATATTCCCCGACGCGACGTACCAATGATTTATCTAGATCCCGAACTCGTGATGACCTTGCTTCACACTTCTCATACGTTTTCAGAGAATAAAATTTTGATTTATCGACTAGACCATTTCAACTGGATAGTTTAGAATGGAGTATATATTTGTCATCATCATCTTGTTTTGAATCTCACATCCGTTTTTGAAGAAACTAAATTGTATCTGTTACTTTGGCTGTTTGTTCGTATAATAAATAAAAGTTATACATTAAAACATTCAAGTTACAAAAAAGCTGAAATAATCCAAGTTTGGTGCCATTTATTTATGACTGCTGGGGGGCTCAGCAGTCACGGTCTTCCATGACTTGGCATCAGTAGTAATAAAAGCGAGAGGTACTACATGAGACCACGCATAATATAAGTGACTAATGTTACTCATTTTACGAAAAGTTCAAACAAGTTTACGAGATGTAAACGAAAATACTTTTTTCAAAGAAGACTAAAAAATTGAAACATGCTTTCTACTGACGGTGACAGCGAGTGGCAACCTCGCACAGGGTGACTAACCGTAGTCAGCCGGCGGACTGCTGGCGATACAGAGAGTAAGAAACGAGAAAACACTAAAAAAATCCTGTGGCTAAACTATTGCTCTGATTGATTAGATTTTTGTTGTGTAACCTGAAAATGATACACTAAATATGTGAATTCCTTTAGGGCCTCTCGGTTTTATCAACCTTTTATAAGGAAAGGTCTATGCATCTAATGTGTATCTAATAAGATGTGGCTCTATCCAATAATCTTCGGAATTTGATGATAATTTATTTTTATCTCGGTAAGTATTATTTGGATGACTAACTTGTTACATTTGTATAATTTAAGTGAATAGATAGATACCTTCAAGTGGTTTGAACAGCTGCTTGTTTTTAATAAAAGTTTGATGGAAGTGAATGATAGATATAGGATAAACTATGCTAACTTTCGACAGCAAATGGCTAAACTTGTATTGGTTTTTATTTTTTTTCCTCCCCTCCAAGGCGCCACACAAAACTCACAAACTGCATGAAGTAGAAATTACTGTATGATAATTACATCAAAATAAAATTAGGTTCAAGCAATCTACATTGTACTTCTTTATATAGCTTCCAAGTTAATTTCCTCAATAATTTGGAGTGCGATAATATAAATATTGGTACGGCGATAAGCTTTGAATTTGTTGGATAAGAGATGGCTACAGCTTATATTTTGTAGCCAAAGTTATTTCCGTATTTCGTCAATTTTCATTACATTTTTAAACACTTTTTTAACGTTTTTGTTTCAGGAGGTTTATTCTACGTTTGCTTTGTATTTTTAGTATTTTTTTTGTTTAATAGAAAACGTAAGCTCTACAAATTGTTTTTATTGAAACTACTCAAACGGAATTACATCGTGATTTATTTAGAATATATCAACGGCGAGTTTTTTAATTTCGAATTACTAACTAAGAATTAATTACTTATGCGAGGCAATTTTTTAAAGCCCTTTCTGGATGAGTTTCCATGAGGTCTCGTTCACCATGAGGACGGAGTGCCTAATAAAAGTGTCGTTTTTAGCATACTTAGGAGGAAAACGAGCAGTTGGGACACCTGATGTGATCACTAACGCCCAGATCAGTTAGTTTTATAGGACTAATTTGGCGACAGGGATCTTTATATTTAAGTCTCTATTCAATAGAGAGTGACAGAGGGAATCGGCAGCACCCATATTTGAACCAGTCATGAGTAAGGAGCGTTATGAGCCGACCTACGAAGGACATAACCCAAGGTTGCTTTCACACAATTTGTCGAATCTAGATCACCAGAGTGTTATCGCAAATGCATAAATGACCTTCCTATTAGATAACAGCAATGTATAGATAGTAATGGTAATTATTTTGATTAAATAAATATGTTAATTAAAAAAAAGGAATTTAATTTTTCAGTACAAATCGGCAAATGCATTCTGTGATCCCTATTTAAAATAAACGTTTATTTATTTATTTATTTATTATTTATCGTGCTAGTGTATTTATTTACGCAGGGAAACTGCCTTTTTGCATCGTCTAACCAGTCCTGGCTGGACCGGGGGAGTGTGTCGAGCTCAGCTCGAAGTTCGTGCCACTACCGACTAAAAGCCGGTAAAATTTTGTAGAAACAGGAAACTCCGACCGGGGAGGTACCTATCGCTTACACAAGTGTGCTGTCGCGTTTAGTGCGGTGTGTAAGTATCCGATGGCCCATGGAGGGAGAAGGGAGAAGGAAAGAGTGCAACACATCTGTATAACCTCTATTCTTCAGTCAAAAGTTCAGGAGTCCAACGGGTGGTCCGTTTGACTCCTGCACTAAATAAACGACGACCCCAACGCAATGCACTAACTCATCTGCTCCATGACTGATGACGTCACGTAAAGCTAGTTGGACTTATAGAAATTTATTCGAGCAATTATGCTAATGGAGCGGCCATGTTTTGTTATTGTTACACCATTACTAGCCGCTGCCCGCCACTTTGCCCGCGTTTGCATTCCTTGGGATAATTCAATGTTATACATTTACTTCTGATACTTAACCACATCTGCTGCTGCATTCATTCTGTAAAAATTAACTGCACCGAAAAATTAAGCGTATTTATTTAAAACACGATGGAAAATTCTGAATTAGTTAACGGTTAACTGTTAACTAATTCAGAATTTTTATAATTTTCCTATGACTCACGCAGTAATTCAAATTTATGCACTCGAAAAATATTAAACTCCATGCAAAGTACTATAAAAATATTTAATATGGTTTCGTCAACTTTTACCAACTTTTACTTAAAATAAAATTTTAATAGCTATAAAATAAACTAGTTAATAACTTAAGTGTTGAGAGCTTAGACGCTTTCATAGAAGATTTCTTTGAAATTTTGAAAACTTTTTAAAGTTATTATAAAACTAATTTAACTTTGGCCAATTGTTGTCGTTAGTTAGCATAGTTTACCTTAAATACTATACCCAGTACCATCAAACATTTACAATGTAAAGAGCAGTATTTCACTAAAATCGAGCAGCTGGTTCACTCACTTGACACTTGGCACGTAGATCTATATCTATACTAATATTATAACGAGTAGGCTCCGAAACTATTGGAGTCTGGACGAGTAACTTATTACATAGCAACCTATATGTGAAATTTAATTGGTGTATAGTTTCATGTTTGTTAAATTTCATATGTTATAAATCACTGTTTGTTTTCCGAATAAATAAACAAAAAAAAAATAAAAAAAAAATAAAACACTATAGCTAAGTAGTATTATTTTTAAAAAAATCAGCTACATCTACTAATTGCTATGATATAACATGTTTAAGAGCCATAAAACCATAAGTTCGCCAAAGTATTTTTGAAATGAAATGAAGAGGTAAATAAAATTTGTTTACCGCCACCACATAATTCTAGCTTTTTGCAGCACGATTAAGGAAAGAGTTTTGCCTGTAGTTGCGTGAGGTCTGTGGAACATGCAAACATATTGGTTGTCGAAATGTTTTAAAAGGTACTTTTAAGTTAATTTTCGTGAGTAAATGTGGAGAGTCAATACGATTTTAGACTAATTTAACTAAGAAAATAATATCGGCAATTTCTCTTCTTTTTATTTCGTCTACGACATTGTCTCATAATTAGTCGTAATTCCCAAGATTATACTGCAGAAATTTAAGGAATCTTCGATGTATAAACTAAATCCTTCGAATATGAATATTATAGCGTGGATTCCATACTTGGGAGCAACACTCGAGAATACTACGCACCAGAGAACAATAGAGGACATTTATAACCTTCACACTATTAAATTGTGTTATTTATGTCACTTAATTTTTGTTTTAAAATGGCCTTAGTAGTGGTACGTCGGTGTTCCATTAAACCAGTTAACTTTAATGAGGAATCAACCATAAAATAACATTTAAAAATAAAAAGGATAAGATAATAATTTAATACTATGGTTTGCTTACAGTAGTTTCAGATTACCACCTTATAGCGTGGACAAACAAAAAGTCATAAATCTTTTCAGTCCAGATTATTCTACACAAGATAGCATGTTTTCTTTGCGAATCATGAAGACCAATACTTGATTTATTTAGCAAGTTTTTTGACTTTCTGCTAAATTGAGAAAAAATATTAGAACATACTCATTGAACTAAAATATAAACAATACAATAATCTGATATCGATAAAAATACCTTCATAGCTAGAACTTCTTTCGAACATATCTAAGAGTGTAGTTTGTTTCCATAAGTCAGTCAGAGGAGTCAGTCAGAAAAAAATCATTAAACATTTTGTACATGTACATTAAGTAAAGTAGTACATAAAGTTAAGTTACATTAAGTGAAAACACCGAAACTTAGATTTATCGAAATCAATTTTTATAAATTAAAATTTATTTATTTCAGACCATACCCCGTCGGTATACATTGCACACATTACATAAAATAATTTCAAGACAAAATTATCATTAAAAAAATATATAGTTAATAACAATATACAATTAATAAAGTAGCTAGTAACAAATACAAATAAAAATACAATATTATAAATTAAAATAAATATTCTGTCATAAAATTAAAATTAAGAATTAAAATGTAATTTTAGTAATTACGGGTATCTGAATATATAGAGCACTTTTTCATTTATGTTTTATATTAAAACAAACAAATGATTAGACTCAAACGGAGCTGGACTGGACATTTGTCTGCCGCAGACCTGACGAGTCTTGAGCAAAAATTACCATTTTATGAGATCCAAACTCATAAAGGAGACGCGGCAGACCAAAACGGAGACGAGATGAACTCGACGTATACCTGCCTGATTGGCGGGATGTAACTCTGAACAGAGAAAAATGGAAAAAATGGGGGGAGGCCTTTGCCCAACAATGGGACACATAATGAGCTTTATATAATATAATTTAATATACCAATTAAAACAAACATAAATTAAGTTTATAAGTGTTAAAAACTGTTACAGCTAAGGTTCAGATTGGCATAAAATACCTATATGCTATCTTACCGGATATTTCATAGAAAATAATATATCACAATATCTTTCATGTAAATAATTCATGTAAATAACTTTTGAAACAGTTTAAAATAAGTAAAACTCTGTAACATATTTAATGTTGTGTCCTTGTGACAGTGTTATCTTTATTAAGGTGATTTTAGTCCCTGGTAATTACACATCATAATAATAATCCAGGCGAGATACCAGCTCATTAGAACGGCTAGTCGTCCAAGGGAAAGTTGAGGGAACTAGACCACGCGGCAGAACACTTATGCGCCGGTCTGAACAATAAACAAATAACAAACAATCAATAAATTAATATCCATAAACAAGTACAGGTCAATCACCATATCGAGGATGTTTCTGTTGAAACTCTACACTGTTTGGGCAAACCGAATATATTCGGCGCCAAAACCGAATATTCCGCCGAATACCGAATAGTGAAAAAGATGCTGAATACACTGAATACCGAATACCAAAAGAATATTCGGCGCATCTCTAATCTTTAGTATGATCTTTAGTAAAGTTGTTCTGCGTGAGCCTGCGAAGAATTCTGAGTTGGTACGACCAATTTTCGACAGTTCATGTTTATATGTTGGTGGCGTAGCAACGCGCAGGGTGCAGCTAATAATAAATATACGGAGATAATAAATAATAAAAACATTTATGAGCTCTTTAGACGGATACGAATAAAGTAATTTATATTTTAAGGATTACACTATTAAAATATATTGTTGTAAGTATACTCTGTTTATATCTATAAAGGTTAAGAATATACAGTGGAGTTACTGGTACTTTAATTAACATTATTTACCCTCTGGAATTCAGAACCCTTTATTAATAATTCCCAGTCTGTAGCGCAATCAAAACCCTATCGCCGCATTGCGTACGAATCTCGGAAAATACATTGAATGGAATTAAGAGAATTAATCATAATGGCAACTTCGATTTAACCCACACTGGCTTAGAGTCAGGAGTCACACCTCATGTTTTTGAAGTAAAACTTCTATAGGTAGGCGCGCTTGCCATGGGGAGTAAGCCGGCGAGGGCGTTACAAAACAGCACACATCCAGCAAGGCCAATGGAAGTTGTCATTGAAATTCAAATTCGATTTAGGTGAAACTTTTTTGTATTTTAAAAATAAATAGCATATGACTTGTTATGCTATTGTAACTACGGTAATGTAATCAAGAACGGTATGGTAATAAAGAATTAAATTTAACTTTAGTTGTGTGGTCTAAATCTCATCCCTTTTTTTTGTTCATTGCACCTCTCTTTTTCAATTAATAAGCTATATATTTCTATCAAGCATACATCGGGCGTCGATCATCAGCCAAGTGCAATGATACATCGAACATCGACAAACCAAACGAAACAGTAGAGAGAAATGTACACGGGAGATGTAATTGAGTACTTGGCAACAATGTGAGTTAAGCTATAGACTAACTATTATCTTTGGAACACGTGGCAGTAGGTACCTACACCGGAGCCTTCGCCACGCCAGTTAAGTTAAATCCTTACCTACGGAAGTGACTTATTTTAATGCACAGACAATCTTTTAATAGCTGTGCAGATTAGTTTGGGATGGATTAATCTGTGCGACTCTATACATAAAGAATATACTTGTAAAATTTTAAAAAGATATTGTGTATATAATGAACGGAGAACAAATAATTGTGTTGTATTATAATACTAGAATCTGCCTTTCGCTATTTAGTGTATAACATAAAAAATACACCATGTTTAAAGAACATTAATTAAATTAGTCAGTCATTTAGTAGTTTTACCTGGAAAGTTTTTCGGGAGTTTTCGAAAATTGGTTATTTTATGGATTTCGGTAAGCTCTTTTCGAAATTTGCGCCACAAAGTACATTTCAATAGTATTTGAAAAAAATCGTTCCTACACCATCGGAGATATAGTAAGTGGCGCATTTCTTTTGTAGTCTGCGTATTCAAATCAGCATTGTCAAAAGCACATTGAGAAAATGGGTCAATATCGATATTCAACAGTGCACGCACCTCCCGGTGGTGTTTAAATAAGTTTTTCGAAACTTACTTTGCGTCGCTCGTACGCCAAAAACTATTGATTTTATGAAAAAAAAATATACGAGTAAAAACATAAATTACAGGAAATTTTCACTAGTTTAATTTTGTACATAAATTTTCATAAAGATATTCCCAAAAAAACCATAATTGGTTATTGAACGCCATTTTTTCAAGATGGTGGCGTGAGCGACGAAGATCCGAGGTGGCAAAGTTGAAATTCGAAAAGAGCATATCAAAATCCATGAAATAACTCATACATTACTACTTTATAGGGCGCGGTGACTGTGCCGTAACCGTACGCACGTGAAAAGGCACTTATAGTCAACAACCAGTATCTTCTTACAATTTCAAGCAAGTAAAGCTGGGAATACCCGGTAGTGCATTATATATTTTCGTCTCTCAAGCCTGCGACGAGTAAATCTATTGACTTAATGTAAATGAACTACGAGTGTATAAAAGGCAAAGAAGCAGAAAACTTCTGCTCTGAAAACGAAGTTTGTTTCCTCGAAGCTCTTTGCTTTGCTTGGTTTATTTTATATTTATTCAAACAGAATAAACAGAGTTACTTTGTTTGTGACAAGGCAATCTCAGTTACGTCTTACATTTAATTAACTATGTAGTATTATGACTAATCAAGTCTCAACGTTTTATATTTTTTCCATTAGGCCAGCAGATATTTGTTTTTTCTGTACCTATAACTACAGAATATACCTATTTGTACAGAGTATAAGTACACCTTACATATGACTGTATAGTAAGTCTAGACAAGTATACATTTGGCCAGTATCGTTCTATACAGATATAGATATAGAGTACAAGTACATGTTACAAATTAATCTATTTGCTAGCTGAATGCCTGTGTCCACAACACAATATCTGCGTTACAACGTGGATATTGATCTTGGTATTATTGTCTCACTTGGGACAGTATGATATTGCTTCATCATCATCATCATCATTCAGCATTACCTGAACAAGTCTTTTTATAACAATGCGGACAAGCGAGCAGTCATCAGGTTTAGTTATTATTTACGCCCAAATCCTCACAAAGAGCACGTAGCGCGATATCACGGCCATCACTCTAAGGCAATATCATTTTCGAACTTATAGCGTGGCCTCTTAGAAATACATAATTCATATACAAATATTACCCAGGACAAACCGTGAAGCATATCTAGTTCGTTTCATCATTCATCGCTACATAGTACTTATAAAACGAAATCGCTTTCCGCCGTCTGTGTGTCTGTATGCTTAGATTTTTAAAATTACGCAAGAGATTTTGATGGGGTCTTTTAACAGATAAATTGATTCAAGAGAAAGGTTTTATATGTATAATAACTCAATTTTTAAAGTTCAAAATCCACGCGGGCGAAGCTGCGGGCGGAAGCTAGTTCATCAATAAACGTAAAAACTAAACTAAACGTGCACTACGAATCTGAATAAAATAAAAACATTTTCACAAAGCCTAAAGAGGAAATAAAATGTTTTAAATTAATTTAATCGGCTTAGTGTTAGAGCTAACATCTCTACAAAAGGCTTTCGCGGTAAATATTTTTGCCGCGCAAAAATGATTCGCAATTGATTCCCGCGTTCTGTTCCAGCGCGTCATAAATCTCCATCTGCGTGACACAGACACACACATCATTATTTATTATGCTTTGATATTTCTCATGTGGCTTCGAGCGCCTCTGTGTCTTCTGTACTCTGTACCTCTTTGAATATAATATACTAACTGCGCCCCGCGGTTTTACTTGCGTAAATTTCGATCCCGTGGAGAATAGAAAATCATCCCATGGCATCCTATAGGAACATTTTTTCGGGATAAACTCTGATGTGTTAAATAGGTTACCCTCTATGTGTGTGCTAAACAAAAATCAAAGAAACAAACAAACAAATAAACATACAAACTTTTGTATTTATGATAGGTAGGATGAATTACGAATAAACTATGTTGTAATTAGGGAAATAAGAAAATTATAAGTATAATTGTAAAACTTTTTTTGTCTGGTTGATTTTCCTAAAGCCTAAAGGAGGAAAAAGGAGAAGGCCTAAAGAGGACGTCATGTCTGTACAATCTCTAATCGGATTTTTCCTCGGATAGTGTTTGTTGTAATTATAAAAAGTAGAAATGTATCAGTACAGTCATCAGGCTTTCTTCGTCTACTACATTTTACTTTGAGTTGAGTTACAGGTTATGCCATGCTGTTTTTGAACTGACAGCTACGACCGACCCCGAGCGGTTTGCAAGCTGTTTCTGGCCCAATGGTATCCAAAGGTTAAAATAAGGCAGCACGTCTGCATAACATCTATTCACATGTTTATGGACGTGTCTAGATACGAACATAATTATTTACCATAATTTAGTCATACTTAATATAATTTAGTTTGACTTATACTTAAGGAATACTTTGAGCTATAAAAATGGGTATTAATAGTGTAACCCGACTATATGTGACGTATACAGTAAGAGGTAGTGCCACACTGCATACTTGCATGCAGCCGAATTGGGCCGGCACGACCAGGGAGGTAATTACCTCTCGCTTACACGAAACCGGCGTGAAGTGACAGCTGTACTGTCGCGTTTCTTGTGGTGTGTAAGTCTCCGGTGGCCCATGGAGGTGGGAGGAGAAAGGAAGGCAGCGCATCTGTATAGCGTCTATGCGGATGTCTATGGGACTGTTCGTTTGCCCCCCTACACCATAAAGAAAATTGTTTTAAACGTACCAGGCGTGCATGTTAAATAAAAACATTTCTTATTTGAATGTTCAATAATTTGGCTGGTCACATATTTAGAGGAATAGATGGTAGAGGAAGGACTTAGATAGAGACGGTGTTTAGTGAGTTGAAGTGTTGGCTGAAAATTCACCAGGTCAGATGGCGACCATCGTAGTAGTCGATCCAGGGTGGATGTATGTGGTAGGAGATCAGCCCTCTTGGCGTTCATTGAAACCTGATGAATGACGTAACAAAGTAAAAGGCTAGAAGTACAGTTCTGGATAGCGATCTTTTAATCTAGTTTTATTTATTATTTCAATAATGAATTATTTCGAATGCTGATAAATTATAAAAAACAATGAAGCGAAATAATTAAATTTTATTAAATATAAAATTTCCCAGAAGATTTAAAATGCGGCTATAAAGTTTTAAGCGCGTCCCAGTCGCTCGGTAGTTCGAGCTGGTTTCTTACGGTGAAGTATTTTTACGATGACAGCCATAACTTTATATCTATTATAGTTATAAAATTTTGTTAAGTTTCAAGAATATGAAGAGAATATTAATTTTTTCTCAGTTCATTATGGACTAAAATTTAGTCCAGACATGATAGGCGACCTCATTATAGGTAATGCGACAAAGAAATGTTTGTTTAATTCTTGCCGTATTTAGCAAAATGGGATAGACGAGCATTCGGAGCATTTTCGAGATTATCGACATTTTTAAAAATGTCATATTAAGCTTATGCAGTTGCTATTCTTCACCATGTCACCCCTGAGTGTCCACTGGACTCTCACACCGTTTGCGATTAAACATAAAACCATACTTCCTGCGCTACTATAGCTATGCTGTGGTGCGGGACCTACCGTCTGTAAAAATAGAATTTCTCTCTTAAGGGACTACCTAGATGTCGAGGTGCCCTGTTACTTATCAGATCCACGAAAGCTCAACAAAGGTAGAGCTATCGACAGTTTGGGACCTACAGTATACATCTATTCATACTACATTTTAGTATACAGATATTGTTTCTTTAAGCAAAACATAAACGATCTAGAAATGTTAAACCAAAACATTTCTCGTGTTTTGAGGTAAACAACAGAATATTTTACAATACACAACAGAAAAAGGTAGTTCCGCCGAGTACCAAGTACTGCACCTACACAAAGCCGCGGCGCTCGCAACTGCAGGCCGACCAGCGCGCATAAAACATCGGCCAACAGAAATGCCGACTGTAAATAAAACTGTGTATTCTTTTCTGGTGCAGTGTTAAATGGGAGGTTTTGTGAACTTTGTGTGCACAGTTTTTCGTATAAATTTAAAAAAATACAATTTACAGTATATTTACCTACGTCAGAAAGAGAAAGATGTTTTGAATGTATGAATGTATGTAATTGACAATGTTCCCTTTTACATATACAGCTAAGATTAACAGATTTCGACACATGAACGCACTGGGTGCATTAAAATAACTATACTAATATTATAAAAAAAATGTGCGTGTGCGTGCGCGTGTGTCTACAGTATCACAGATTAACATAGGCAATTTTTATCACGGGAAAATGCTTCATTCCCATGGGAAAACGGGTAAACTTCTAAACAGCTGAACCGATTGAATAAAAATTGTATATTACCCATATAAAATTTTTATTAATAATTTACTGGATGCATATTTCGATAATTTACTGGATGCTTAAAAATACAATTGGATCAGGTAGGTGGCGCTGCTGTCGGTATATCAACTACTAAACGTCTTGACCGATTGGGTTTGAATTTGGATGTGTATTTCCATTGTCACAGACACGAATGTATTATCTATGTATACATAAAAATTAAGGTTTGTCTGTGTGTCCTTTCTAGAATCGTAATACAATGTTAAGCAATTTCATTTTATTATTATCATCATTGAGTGTTATGGAACAATAACTGGCTTACATTTTGTATATGTTTTACATTCTTTGTAGGTTTATCTGTTGCGCTTACGGCGCGGCGTAAGTTTTATGACATGCAGTTACCGCATGCGGTCGCAGGTTCAACCTTTATGTCGTCCGGAACTTTTTACCGTACGTGAAAGCACGAATAGAACTTTATGTTCATGTTAGCGGAAATAAAGTAAATTAACGATTTAACTGGCCCATAAAGATCCTAAAAGAAATATTGATACCTATATCAGTGGGCTGGTTCGCATAGCACATCTCAGCTTTCTACAAAAGCGTGCCTAATTAACGTTTTCTGAAAGAATCGCTTGAACTATATGTTATTGTATGTGTTTCAAAATATACGCCATTTTGGCTGTGTGAATCTGCCCACATGCTCATTAAACACACATACGCTAGAAAAATGTTACCCTTCTTACGCAATCAGACGGGACAGTTAATCAGATTTTCGTTTATTCGCCCGAAACGGTTTTATATACTGCTTAAGCGGTTATGTTTGCCTAGTACATGCTACCATATTTATGCCAGGGGTTTTCGCTCACATGAATCGCCGCAATGTCGCTATGTTGTCCAGTTTGGTGCCTGCCCTGTGCCTTCTTAAGGGTCAATTCACATCAAAAGCGCGGCGAAGCGCAGCGAAACGAAGCGCAGTTTATGTGTCATATGAATTTCAACTTTATAATAATTACTATAATACTTAATATCGCATGAGAATCTCGAACTATACGCGCGGATTCCCGCGAAGTCGCTGGAATGCTCGAGCATTCGCTGGGATCCGCGCGAAGACGCGAGAATTCGATAATAAGTACTACAATAATGAAAATAAAGTTTAAATTTATATGACACTGAAAGTGCGCTCCGCTTCGCTGCGCTTCGGCGCGTTTTTGTATGAATTGATCCTTATGGGTCATCGAAACTCACAACAGCACGAAACTCGACGTCACAGCTGTCGCTTTGCTGGTGTATCATCTGTGCGAGAGGGTACTCCTCGGTTATGATCTTAGTTAGTATGAATGTACTAGGCGAACATAACCGCTTAAGCAGTACTATCAAACCGTTTCGTCTGCATCTTCGTTTAGACTTGTTTGTCTTCATCCGTTCGCCCCTCCAGTGGGCCCACTGGAGGAATCGAAAAGAACGTCGAAACATTCACACATACACACAAATAAACTGGAAAAAGGAACATAAATAAACTGCACCAAACTCGACGACATAGCGATATTGCGGTGATTCATGCGTAGTGAGCGAAAACCCATGGCATAAATGTGGTAGCATGTACTAGGCAAACATAACCGCTTAAGCAGTGTATAAAACCGTTTCATCTGCCAACTTTCAGAGTAGCGGCTATAATCGGTTCTGGCGGTAATTGAGTCCAGCCTCGGCGACAAACAGTGAACAGCGCGGACGTATAACGAACTTTTAATTATTTTTTGTTCAGAAATTCCCTTTGTATGAAACATTTAACGTATAATGATACCTGAGAGTATGTTATCATTATCAGCTACCCTTTGAGCTTACCAAGATAAGGAGGTTAACAACTTCTGAAGTATATTCAGAGACCATGTGAGATGATGACTTTGCAGGTAACGTAAGAGCTATACGGTAGGAATTTGGAAATGATGGTACCTTTTACCGAAAAATATATGAAGCTTACTAGGTATATAGAAAGCTAGGGAACTTGATCCTGGTGAAATGAGCTAAGGCTATAAAGCCGTGGCGGGCGCGTGGGAGCTGCTTTAATAGCCGTAGCGGCCGCCCAGTAGCTGGCTTGTCCGGTAGCTGATAGATACGAAGCAGTCCACTACAGCGGCCGATGGAATCGCCTGTGGTAATGACCACGTCACGGCCAGATATTAGGTTAATACTTTTACTATAGGATAATAAAAAATCATTTATGGGCTATCCTTATCATTCTGATCACTGAAGTAAAAATCTGTTGCCAATGGATTCCACTCGATAATACAACATACATATGAATGAGTACAGGATGGATGAAGGAATGAAATCTTCATTTCCAAATTACTACTATAATTACTTTCTAAAGTACGCTCTATTCCCATAAATGTTTAACCATATTTACATGAGCTACCTGCACTTTAATAAACATTATTTACCCCTGGGATTCGGAACTCCTTATTAATAATTCCCTGTCTGTAGTAAGCAAAACGCTATAGCCGCATTGCGTACGAATCTTGGAAAATACATTGAACACAATTAACAATAATAGTCCTCGTGGAATTAAGGCAATTAATAATAATGGGCATTCGGCTTAACAACACCTAGAATAAGGATTCACGCCTATGTTATTCGCCATTGCATATTCACCTCTCTTCACCAATTAATAAGTTACCTATTTCTAGCACGCAAACTCGGCATCAAGCGTCACATAACGGCATTTACTCGTGAGTACTCGATCAACCAAACCGTAAAAAGATCTGCATGTAGATGCTGTGGTGATTGAGAAAAATAACGAGATGCTTCGACTCTACATCAATGCAAGTTGAGCCATAGACTAGCCAACTACGTAGGACTTGTTGTAGTGCATAAGTGCGTGCGTAGACACGTGTTACTCCGTCTTTACTGCCTCGTGGTCTAGTGGTAAGAGTGTTCAACCACAGACGTGAGGTCCTGGGTTCGAATCCCGGGTCGGACCAAAAATTGTTATTGGGATTTTTCAATTTCTAATAACAGTCCGGAGTCAGGAAGTTGGCGGTGATACACCCCCGTGCCTCGGAGAGCACGTTAAGCCGTCGGTCCTGCACATGATTTCTCACCGGTCGTGTCGGATTGCCGTCCCATCGGAATATGAGTGACGGAATAGAGAGTGCACTTGTGTCTGTGCGCACACTTGTGCACTATAATATATCCTGCGCATCTGGCTCGTCTCTATAGAGACGGCCGCCGTAGCCGAAATCGGCTAGGAGGATATTATTATTACTCCGTCATTCCACTATTCCTATGGGTCGGCAGTCCAATGTCTATGGCCGAAAAGAGTTATGACAGAGAAGTCAATTAATGTAAATACATCGGAACTTTACATCACATTATTGATCTAATACTTCACCAGAAACCCTGCCCTTGTCTGGATGATGAATTTCCCTAATGTTTAAATCCTCAACCAGATACCCAGGCGCCAAATGGAAGGAATAACGGCAACCGGGCTATGCAGGATTCTAAACCACTAAAAGTCTATTATTCTAGACATCCTAGAGGGACTACTGGAACTTGAAAAAACAACATACACTTGTATGGGGATAACATATGGGGACACGGTAGTGTTCCCGCCAAGACAAACCGAGCAAAGCGCTAGTTTATAATTACAGATAGAAACTGGTCATTGGATATTTTGTTCTCTATCTATGTAAGAAAAGTGAGTTATACAGAACCATGCACATTCTATATCTTTGACTCCTTAAGTGGGTGTAAGTGACGAAACACATTATGTGCAGGGCCCTTCAGCGGGATGAAGCGGCCATTCGAAACGGATTATGGCACTCGGATAGTCTGGTATTGACATATTTTTTATGACTTACAAAAAGTAGAGAAATAAGCGAAGAAAATATTAGGATAAGTAATTTGGTGGTAAAATGGTGTTTTGTTTGTACTGTTTGTCTTCAAATGTGATATTGATAAGAAAATATTATTTAATATTTTTAGATACATTCTTGTTAAATACACACCTTTCGGTTACCGCGGACGTTCATTGACGCTTCAAAAACACGCAGCGAACACGTGGTCGGTACTGGGAGATTTAAAATGGCTATTTAACAAGAGATTTACATATATCCTTAGAAACCGAGTAAATAAAATTAAATAATCGAAAAATTGCGTCTGATCGGTCGATTTGGAAATCTATGGGGGAGGCCTATGTTTAGCAGTGGACGTCCTGTGGCTGAGATGATGATGATGATGATGAATCGAAAAAATATGTTGAATAATAAACCAAAAAGCACTTTTCACTCATAATTACATCTTCTAATGCAAAATTTTAAAAATAATGAATATATTTTTTTTTTTTCACTTAAAACTTTTGAACGGATTTTGATATAATTTTGAAAATATGAATATGAATTTATTTTGTATCGTACAAAGCAAAAATATTACCCTTCGGAAAAATTAACGTGGTTAAAGCCGCGAGGCACTACTAGTTGCCTACAAGAACCGATTTTTCAGGATTTTTTTTAACACATCTTCACATTACCGAATGTCATGTTAGTTTTTACTATGGCAGACTGTATCATACTACTAACATACACATAGTTAATTAAATAAACGTAACCGAGATTGCCTTGTCACAAACAAAGTAACTCTGTTTATTCTGTTTGGATAAATATAAAACAAACCAAGCAAAGCAAAGAGCTTCGGGGAATAAACTTCGTTTTCAGAGCAGAAGTTTTCTGGTTCTTAGCTCTGCCTTTTATACACTCGTAGAGTTCATTTACATTAAGTCAATAGAGTTACTCGTCGCAGGCATAAGAGACGAAAATATATATATCACTACTTGCTTGAAATTGTAAGATACCTACTGGTTGTTCACTGTTCTGAATAAATTAACGCTTTGACTTTTTATAGTATAAGGAAGTAAACATGCAGTAGTCGATTTTTGATTACTAACGCTCAAGATCATTCCCATAATTGTTATGCAGACGTATAATCCCGAATGGGCCACAGGAATGTTATATATGCGGCCACGTTTCGTGGAGTAACTCCACTAAACCTGGCAGCATAGCTGTGAGGCAGAGGTACCTCCCCAATCGTGCTGACCTAATTCGGTTGCAAAGCATTGTACTACTTCTTACTGAAGTCGTCTAAAACGCTTCATTATTTTTTTTCAGTAGGTAGGCTAGAAGACAATAGTTCTGTACTATTTAGGTATAGACATGCAGAATGTAAATACCTACATCTTACATATTACTGTATAGTTAGTCTAGACAATTAGACTGTCCAGTAGGCTATTACTCTATACTCTCTACAAACATAGAGTACAAGTACATGTTACAAATAAATCTATTTGCCAGCTGAATGCCTGTGTCCACAACACAATATCTATGTTACAACGTGGATGATGTTCGTGTTATTGCCTCACTTGAGACAGTATGATATTGCTTCATCATCGTCACTCAGCATCACCTGAACAAGTTGTTGTATAACATGCGGTACAGACGTGCAACGACGACTTATAGTTGCTATCTACACTCGTTAATATCCACACGAACAAGGACTATTGGTAATGCCGTGCCCTCCTCCCCTCTCTCTCAATGGGCCACAGTCTACTCACAATCCGCACGAAAGGCGGTGTCATAACCATCACTTGGACGATATCATTTGCGGACTTGTAATTATAAACGACATATTAGTTTGTTCGTCCATTTTTACTTGACATTCAATAGCGGAAAGGTTTGATCAATATAAAACTATTTCTGACCTTTGCAATGTAAGATTTTTAGTCCTATAATAAATGTAATAAAAAACCAGTCACATACCCTATAAATATCCAAGTCCCTTTGTACTACAGGTTGTACACGCCTCATTCCAGGCCGCTGGTGTTGACGGCGGTTCAATAATATTCCTATATTTAAACTTGGAAAAAGACACGGCTATAATCAATACTGACTGTTATAGGTATACCTCCTAGCCTACTTTGATCGTGATCGTTCAGATCATAAGTATAATCATTGTGACAATATATCCAGAAGCCAATGTCTCAGAAAAGCCTTATCAAATTTCCATTCGATATGGACAACCAGGCTGGCGCAGTGGTACAGGGCTCGGATAAGCGAAGTATGTTACGCCAGGGGTCGCGGGTTCGAATCCCACTTAGGTCATGGATGTTTATATAGATTATATGTATTTCTATACCAAAAATATTAAATATATACAATTTCTTAAATTATGTAACACAAGTCCTTTCGGTACTTACCACAGGGCTAGACTAACGTAGTGTGGTAAGTGTACAGATATTATTATTATTGTGTTTGTAGGATTATTCCTTCTCGGTTGGCCAAGACCAACCGGTAGCTTACAACATCCACGGGCCAAAGCCAAGTGGACATTATAGTGTATTTGTGTGAGGGTGTTGGTGTGTTGGGTTTAACTGCAGGAATTTTCTAGTGATACGGCATGTATTTAGAATAACTGCTTTCTGCAAGGTAATGTAAGTGTATTTGGGTAAATTTAATTCCTTTAATGGGTTGTGCAAGTTGTTTGGGATAATACCTGTTGTGAATAAAACTATCGGTACAATGGTTACCTTACGCAAATTCCACATGAGAGCTATTTCATGTTTTAGTTCTATATATTTATTTAATTTTTCCGCTATTGTGGTTTGGATGTTATGTGAATTAGGTACTGCTATGTCAATTAAATATCTTGTTTTATTGGTTTTATCTATTAATGTAATGACCGGCCAATTATAATAAACTGTTCTATCGGTAAGTATCGCTTTATCAAAGTACATATGGGCGAGAATCTATTTATTACATTAATAATTATTTGATAATATTTTGTACAAATTTGTAAGCTAAAATGATTTGTTTACTTTATTGTTTGATTTGGTAGCAGCTGTATTGTTTTAAAAATGTTATTGTATTTCATTATCTTGATTTAATCAGCAATTAATTACAGTACTGTATTTAACTGATAACATTAATTTAAATACCGAACCGACAGGTATAAAAGATAAGTAGAGTTAAAAGACGAGGCAGTTCGTTACGATCATTCTAAGTGTTAATATTGTTATATTTTATTGAAGTTATAAAATCATTAAAAGTAGCTATAAAAGTGAGTGTTACTGTGTTTTATTATAATCAAGTATTAAAAGTGGTGAAAGCTATTATAAAGTGTGTTTTACTGTGAAATATGGAACCTGATCCCTCTACACCTCTACAGCGCCGAAATACACTTTGTGGGATGTATTTTCTAAAATTAACTGCACTTTCGAAACTGCATAAAAACATAAAAACTCTTCTTTTAATGGATCTCTTTTACTACTAACGTTTACACACATTTGCGTTGTTTGCTTTTGTTTCTCCGTTGCTATGGGCCACCGGCAACCCACAAACTAAATGAAAAGGAAATTATCTTATAATTACAAAAAATATTATCACTTTCAAAACAATACATTTTGTACTTCTTTATTATTTATTACTATAGCCTCCAAGTTAATCTCTCCAATAAGTTGGAGTGAGTTAATTTAAATATTGGTAGGGCGATAAGCTTTGAATTTGTGGGATAAGAGATGGCTACAGCTTATATTTTGTAGCCAAAGTTATTTCCGTCTTTCGTCAATTTTCATTATAAACCTTTTGAGCGATTTTATCCAAGGAAGCTTAACAACGTTCGCTCTCCATTTTGTAAACGATATTTTTTAATTTATTTATTGTTCTTTGATGGAAAATGTAAGCTCTACAGTTTTTTATTCAAACTAATCTATATCGTGGTTTACTTAGAATACTTGAATTGCGAGGTTTAAAAATATGATGCGAGGGAGCTTTAAAAAACTCGTCAGTCACTAGTGAATTTCTGACAAGTATGTGGTCTGTGGGAGAGGCCTATGTCCAACAGTGGACTGCAATAGGCTGATGATGACGATGATAATGATGATGTGGTCCGTCGAGTATATTAAAGTCTTCAACCACCACAGGGCTAATTTGGCCCTGCTCCTGTTGGTAATAAGTCCACCTTGGAGACAGGCCTTTGTGCACTCCACCACGGGAATAGAGAATTGTCTCAAGTTCATATACTAGAAGGAAATTAAAGCCCCCTCGCACATGCGACCGGTTCCGTTTCATAGGCGACCATAAATACGACACAAAATATTTGCTCTTTACATTTTAAAATTCAATCACATCTCTAAAGTTACTGAGCATGATATTGAAAAGGCTTTATGCAGTAATACATCATATACATATAAATGTTAAGGTTTCTATATAAGAGTAATGAACTCTTTCACACAAAAAATTCTTTTTTTAATTTTATTTTGTTGTGGTATAGAGGGATAAATGAGGAGTAGGAGCCATTTTCATGACTAACGTCGCCCATTGACATCCGTATAGAGGCCATATATAATATATATGCGCTGCCCTCCACTCTCCTCCCACCTCCATGGGCCACTACTGAACGACTAGTAACAAAATTTACACAGAATAATTTAAATTAGATCCTAAAAAAATCGTAAGTTTGAATTTAGTTCCAAGATGAAATATAATAAACTGATTTCCCTACAATAATTTCGGATTTTTCAGATCTTACATAAAGATGGGAATTGAAGTGTCTTTCTTTACAAGCTTTTAGATATCGGTTTTGCATTAGAAAGACATAAAATATTCGTTGCCTACAAAAGCAAGTTAATTCGTGCGTTCTGGACAAATCCGACTTGTGTGTATAAAATCTGTATAAATACCAATGCGGTCGGATAACTTAGGGGATATCTTATACTTCGCAGACATGCTGTTGTGTTGTGGGGACAGTGACGAGGGTGCGTCGATGTCGGACAGAAACTAAATGTGCGTCGACTCACTCATATAACAGCAAAACTAGCAGTTTTGCAAGGGCTCAATAGCCTTTTTGAATTTGGACTTTTTACATTAACTACTTGCCAGTGAAATTTCCGTAAAAATCGGCATATTCACTTCAGAATTTAACTGTAACAAACTTAGGCAAATAATAATATTATTACTTATTTAAACACGTCTTTTCTACATTTAATAAAACAGTAAGATCCATGAATCTGTACATTGAATATATTTACGAAAAAATAATCGTAGATCACGCCCCAAGTATTCTTTAAAAAAAAATTCAATGTACAGTTTTGACTTTCTTTCGATTTTATCATATGAACAGCCTACTCAAAGTCACGGATAAAATTTTGTTTCTTAAAAAATGGAGGGGAAATTCAAAACAAGATAATGATGACAAATGGACGATTAATTCCAAAATATCCAGTTTAAATAGTCTAGTCGATAAATCATAATTTTATTCTGTGAAAACGTATGAGGAGTGTGAAGCGAGCTCATAGCGAGTTCGGGATCTAGATAAATCATTTGGACATCGGGGAATATCTCCGAAAAGATACGATTATTAGATCGATCGAGACGATATATAGGGCTCCTAATCCTCCAGTGGACTTCTTAGAAACGGCAAAGGAAATATTAAATGTTCTTCAATATTGTACATACTCCTACATCGTCGTCGAGTCGATGTAATGTGTGAACACCTTAAGTCTATATACTATCACGTACACACATAATACAGTAAGAAAGGAGTACGCAGGTGGTATTTAAATATACTATATACTCGTAAAATGTAAAGAATTGTAGCCACTCGCAAGTCTCTTTATTCACATATTTATGATAAATATAAAAAAACAGAATCAAATGGAAGGCCGCCTCAGGGGATGCCAATAAAAGCAATTCCTATACAAGTTGCGACGAATGAAATGTTTATAACAAGAACACCGTCACAGTCCACAAACACAATAAGATTGTTCCCAAGTTGTATCGCATGCAACAACTTCGCAAAGGTTTCAATTAAAACTTTGCAGCGGTTTATATGTCTAATTGTTTTGTAGGCGAGGCTGTGCTATGACTTCGTTAGTGATCTGGCAAACTTTGAAGAGCTATATTTATGTCTTTGATGGTTGGAGAGTTAGGCAAGTTCGCTAAGCATGTAACACTGTTGTACTGACTCTAAGTTAAATAAATTCCTAGTCGTAGTGGTGTAAACTAGTGGAATCGATGTCCTATCAGCAATGTCTTTAGTAAAATGATGTATAATGTAGTGCAATGTAGCATTGCTGAACCGGGTTGGCACGCTACACTATTCTGACTCGTTTCGTGTGGCAAGTTTCCAGTGGCCCATGGAGAGGGGAGGAGGAAGAAGGGCAACGCATCTGTATAACCTCTATGCGAAGGTTTATGGGCGTCAGTAGTCGTCTTATAGCTCTGACTGCTCGTTTTCCCCCCTATAATTACCATTATTATTTATACTAATTAATGCCTTTGCGATAGAACTCTGTTGATCTAAATTTTGTACTGCCTCCCGGGAACAAAAAATCACGTGGGCCCAAATCACGAAAAAAATGGTGGTCCGTGAGAGCAAGGTCTGGCGAATACGGAGAGGGACGAATGGTTTACAATTGCAGGTCCAGTAGAGTTAAAATGGTTTCTCTTGCTGTATGAGGTCTCGTGTTCGTGTGAGGTTGCTGCATATACCAAATATACTTTTACAGAGTATGTACCTACTCCTTATTCGTAGAGTTGAGTTGATGGCCTTCCTTGATAAACGGACTATCTAACACTGAATGAATCTTTCAATTTAAACCAGCACGTCAAGCCAAAGAAACTTCAGCTTCATATTATTAGTATAGATCATAGATTTAGAATGTACGAGATACACAATGTCAGAACAGAGGCGAGATAAAAAAAATATTTGACAAATGTCAGAATTACTACAAAAACCTCTGTCTACGACAAAAACCGTACAAAAACACATCAAAGTCACTTTGCTTAAGATGGTCTCTATGGCCTCTTACTCGCAAAAATAATGGTCTCATATGTACTTCATCTACTGTTTCCTTTTTTTTTCGATGATTGCAACTTAATTTGAATGTCTTCCTCCCACGCTTTGTACGTCTTTCACGTAGTGAGAACAATTATTGTGAATCTATGGTATACATGGTGTTGTAATAATTAATAATTAATAAGTAGGTCGTATTGCTCTGCTGAATGCTCAGGCGTACTAATTGTTACGTACTCGTGCGACAGCCTTTGTGGCGTATTTGATCTGGCAGCAGCGAGTCACGTGAAATTAGTTATTAATTACAGTATATCGAAATTACTTTAGTGTTATATTGTTGTCAGCTGAAATTCAACGCCGTTATGTAGCCAATTACCCCCGTAAAATATCATGTATATGTTATAGTGTAGTTATTACGGCCGTTTTCCATATAATATCTATCGACAGACTCAGCTACTGAAGGACATCTGTGCTGTCGCGTTTCGTGCGGTGTATAAGCAGTGGAGGTGGGAGGAGAAAGGCGGACAGCGCATCTGTATAACTTCTATGCGGATGTCTATGGGCTTTGCTAATCATGAATATGACACCGATTTTTTGTTTGCCTTTGGTATTTTATTAGGTAGTACGACTCTATTAATCTTTGGTAGGTAAAGTAAGTATTTTTATAGTGTAGGGGGCAAACTACTACATACTAAAAGAACAAAGGCGTAAAGCGACATCACAGCTGCCACTTTACGCCGGTCACATGTAAACGAGAGGTACCTACCCGGTCGTTCCGGCCTAATTCGGCTGCATGCAAGCATGCAGTGTGGCATAATATCTATTAGAAGAAGGAAAGGAGGCCCTACTTTCCTGCTTCGAAATTTTTATATTTTTTTTATAGCATAGGAGGCAAACGAGCAGTTGGGTCACCTGATGTAAAGTGATCACCAACGCCCACAGACATCCGGAACACCAGAGGTCTAACAGATGCTTTGCCGTCCTTTAAGGAATATAATAAGCTCTAATATATAATTTTCCATCGGAAAAAACGGAAATGCACGCGCAATTTCATCTTCCATCTTCCATCTTCCATCTTCCATCTTCCATCTTCCATCTTCCATCTTCCATCTTCCATCTTCCATCTTCCATCTTCCATCTTCCATCTTCCATCTTCCATCTTCCATCTTCCATCTTCTATCTTCTATCTTCTATCTTCTATCTTCTATCTTCTATCTTTTATCTTTTAAATTTTATCTTTTAGAAATATAATTAATAAATAGAATCTGCTATTTAGGTCTTCTAGTCTTTCTTTAAAGGATAGCTATTTTAACAGGTGATGATGATGAATGTATGTTCGCATTAACGACTGTCATGAACAGAACAAATCTTAATATTATGATAAATAAGTGATTACACAACTCCAAGCGACAATAAACAGCGTCTATTTGCATCGGCTACAAGTAGTTATTTTTATATTCAGACCGGTCTATTCTACTTTGTTATAGTTGCAGTACTGCTACTATAACAACTATTATTGCCCCCCAGCTCCGTAGGCAGGCGTGACAAATCTGATAGATAAGTACAGTTCTGTCTTACAGCACCTAATAATAGGCGTATTTCTTTGTATTGTAAATTCACATTACTATTAGTAGTGTTATGAGATTTCTTTTTTAAATTTATTGCTCAATACTTGTTATGCAAATTATTATACAAAATTGTGTAAAAAAACAGCCCCGAATATCTCAGAGAGTTTATCTGGGCGAAGTGATATGAGTCGTAAATCACGCAACATTTAAGGATAACTGTTACATTTTTACAAATACACACAAGTACAACAATAACGATGTCTCAAGAATTTCGAATATGTTATACATAATATTCACAACATTATTATCTTCTGACGTGATGAAGACGCGTTAAAAACGCGGGTGAATCCTCGAGATGCTGCTGGGATAGTTTAGTATTATGTTTATTGTTTTTTGTTTATCCAATATGGATGAAATTTGACACAGCTACATTATCTAAGATATGTAATTAAATAGAAATATTTTTTCTCGAATACATATATTTTTCCCGTATTTTAAATATTATATTCTATAGCTACATGCCCATCCGCCACAGCCATGTAAATGCCAACTGAGAGTAGAATAACCCTAATGACGTCCGACACAGCAATTACGGCCCGTCGACTTGGAAAGATGCTAAGGTCTGGGGCGTAAAATCTCACACCGAGACTTAAAGGTCACCGCACACATGTGAACTTGGAAAAGGATCATAACCGTATCGCCTTTTGCCTCGCCGACAACTAGGCGAAAGAGATGCACGCTGCATGCATGCATGTAGCCAAATTGGGTCGGCACAACGGGAGAGTACTTAATATGAATGAACTCTACGAGTAAATAAAGGCGGCTAAGAACCAGGAAACTTCTGCTCTGAAAGCGAAGTTTGTTCCCCCGAAGCTCTTTACTTTGCTTGGTTTGTTTTATATTTATTCAAACTGAATAAACAGAGTTACTTTGTTAGTGACAAGGCTATCTCGGTTACGTCTTACATTTAATTAACTATGTGTATGTTAGTAGTATGATACAGTCTGCCATAATGGTAAGTGAGTTAGTGTGAGTGTCACATTGCATGCTTGCATGCAGTCGAAATGGGCCGGCACGACCGGGGAGGTACCTCTCGCTTACACGAGACTGGCGTAAAGCGACAGCTGTGCCGTCGCGTTTTCGTTTTGTCGTCGTCGTAATGTCAAGTAACGTCAAAATGCAGTCGCGAGATCACGATGTGTACGAATGTCGCGCGACTCTACTGCGACCGGTCGCAGAGAGTCGCTACTCGCTGAATCCTGCAACTGCATCGATGCAGTCGCCAGTCGCCGGTAGCCGCGTCTAAATGTCGCGTGTGTGATGTGGCTCTAATATATACTTTAATATATATTTTGTAGATGTATTGTCACTTCTTTGGCAATTCATATTATCATATAAAGAAAAAAATAAGATTTGTTATACCATTTCCAATATTACTGATTCAATTTTGCAATTACGATCGGTTTCATAATTGAAACCGACGTAAATGTAAAATGTTGACTGATATTATTTTACTACTTTTGCGGTAAATAAAATATGTTTAATGCAATTTAGATTCGGAACAAATAAAATGATCATGCAGTTAGATAGAACTTTCTTAACTGCAGAAGTTTCGTACTTGGCCGAGTTTTTGCCGGATATTCACTCATTCCTTTTGCATAGGAAGGAATATATTCAAAATAGAATAACTTTGTTTTGACTGACTAAATAACCTTGACATTACTGTTCTAAAAGATCTGTTTTAACTTCAAAACTAGACACGTTCTATCGACTTCTTTGATTCGGCTATCATAATATGTATGGTAGCAGAAAGTTATGTAATTGCTATTTTATTATAAATAATATAATATCTAAATATCTTATCTATCTTAAAATTAGGAAGAGGTAGTGCCACACTGCATGCTTGCATGCAGCCGAATTAGGACGACCCTACCGGGGAGGTACCTCTCATTTACACGAGACCGACGTTAAGTGAGAGCTGTACTGTCGCGTTTCGTGCGGTGGGTAAATAGCTGGTGTCCTATGGAGGGAGAAAGATGAGGCATCAGGAACAACGCATCGAGATGAGCTGGACTCCTTCCGGAAAGATTAGCGCTGTCTAACATTTGATAAAGAAGTGTAGAAAGAGAGTAGATATACTTTTGCCCAGCAGTAGGATACACCAGGCTGATAATAATAATAATAAATTATTATTAATGAAATGAAAGAATTACCACAATTAAAAAGAAAATACAAACCTGGACCTCTCCATGGGAGACATCGTTTTGACTTAATAAATTCTAGCGTCGACAAAACTGCGTCGAATGCGTGGCCCAAGATCGGAGAGTTGTTTCTAGATACAGTGGGGTTTATGTTGGCCATCCACGATCAGGTCATGGATACACGGAACCACAGAAAGTACATGATACGTGAGCATACGCTTATATCTGATAAGTGTAGACACTGCCACAGTGCTCCTGTACCAATAATGTAGGAGCCTATACAAAAAGCAACTATTTTGAATAGTTGTAGGATTGTAAAAAGGTTTTTTAGGCAAGGATCATGTAATATAACTTAATATGTATGTAATTTCTTTAAAAATTTAAGCACTTGGTGTAAACCCGTGTTATAATTAGTGCCTCTATTAGAAGAGTGAAAACATTGTTTTCTTGAAAAATAAATAATAATAATAATACTTTTAACCTTCGGTATCCAGCAAAATTAAATTCTACAAACAAACATTTGTTACATTTAAATAAAATAGAAATATCCTTAGACTAAATAAATACTTTTTATTTAGTCTAAGGAAATATCTTGTTACTCTTTTAAGCCCTTACATTATTTATTTATAAATCATAATATAATCATAATCATAACAAAAATAAGATCACGAGAATTTATATTAACATAACAAAATCTAACACGAAATGGTGTTGGAAATAAAATCAATTGAGGACCTTTGATATGTAGATCCGGGCCCGGATATCCCGAGGCCTTGACCCACCTGTGGAGCCCGGTACATACCGTCGTGTACGAACATGATTTATATTATTGACTCGGAAATTTATTGGAGTGGGGGTGATGGACGTGTCTAAATTACTTTTCATAACTGTCAAGAGAGCGAAATGAATTCTGGTAATGACATTGGACGAGGCGTGACTAGAAGGTAAGTGGATTGGACGTTGATTAGGTTTACCTCACGTTATCATTATCATAATTTTCTTAGCCTCTTCTGTCAGGTGGCTTATAGAGAATACCAAGAGGAATCAGGAAGGTTATTCTATAATATTCTACGTGGTCTATTTTGATGAGTAGAAAACTTCCAAGTTATTATGTGTAAATTACTTTTTATATGCGCCACGCGATCGAAATGAATTTTGGTAATGAAATTGAATGTTGATAAGTCCATTGTAATTTGGGTAAGTGGATTTGAAGTTGATTATACTAATTGTTATCATTACCATCAGCTTTTTCGACGTCTCTTTCTTGGTCTCTAAGAGAGATCACCTAGGGAAGGTTTTCGAATGAATGAATTTACTACATGTTATAATAAAATAGGAACACCACTGTGCCATCACAATTTAGCATGAAATATCAAAAAATAATGTAAGAATATCTATTATAAAGACGAGAATAAAATAATATTACAAGAATTGTTAGAATAGGTAATTGTAATTTCATGATTTTTGTCTTTCACCCGTGCCATCATGTTACCATGAATTTTAATTAATGGGGCCAGGTTCCCATCCTGACCCTAGGCCCTAGGACTCCAATGGAGTACGCCATAAATCTGTCTGAAACCAGGCGGTGGGGATGATTCAGAGAGACGGGTGGAACACTCCACAGTTGAGCTGCTCTTAGTCTGACCTCGCCTTTCCTAAGTCGCTTTCAGGCGTTTCCGAAAAAGACGTAACGTGGCGCGACGAACACACATACGGATAACAAAAGTTTTTTTCTTTTTTTGAGATACGGAACCATTAGAACACACTCTAATATTGGTCGGTCTTTCGCAAAAAAAGTGTAATTTCACCTGATCTAAACTCTATCCCTATTTCAATCCGATGTATAGTTTAAAAGACCATAATGTGGTACTAATAAATTTCTACAGTATTTTTTCTGTAGAGGCCAAACTATAATAATGTTGTTAGTTATGTATTTACTTTTAATTCTGTATGAAATGCGCCCATATTCTCATTAACCTGCAAAGGTATTAATCAAAAATAAACTGTTCGCTGGAATTTGTCAAAAACTTATTAGAAAGGCGGGTATTTATTTTATGTATAAAAAAATATATATTCTAAACATCATATTTATCACATTATTTAATATTTAAAAGCTTTATATTTTTTAATAAACAATTTTAACTTTTTGTCGGGCGGTTTCATAATTCATCTGGCAGGAATTAAAAATGTATCGCAGAGTGCACCATATTAGCAGCGTGGACCCCGCGCCCCTCCATACGATCGTGGTCAGTATGCTTCTAATGTTAGTGTGATATGCACGCGTCAAAAGTTTACAGTTTTGAAATTACTGGAATTCGAAGAAATTGTAAGAAGTAAGTTCTCTTTGTTCTGGTCAAATTTTCTGGAAAGTATTAGGTGTAAATTCAACCATTAAATATTTGTTATATGTATATTGTATGTTCGAAGCCGTAAATACGAAATCAGCTGTAAATCGAAGGTTTTGTTAAAACTTTGATTCTAATTCCAAAACCTCATTAACCTGGTTATAATTGACCTGTATTATATGGTCAGGTGAATGAGGTAATGTTCAGGTTATTGAGATTTGTAGTATTTTGCATCTAAGATACGTTAAATTGTATTTTTAATAAATAATAAATGTTGAAAAAAATAACAGGTAAAATGGGGCGGTCAAAATCTTCAAAATTAAATTGTGAAGAAAAACTAAAAATAAAACGACTAAATGAAAAAGAAAGGTACCAAAGAATAAAGAATAATTCTGCACTTTATGCTCAATATCAAGAAAAAAATAAAGCAAAATACCGGAAGAGAGTAGAAGAGAAAAAA
>LUGF01027752.1:136069-149575 GCA_001625245.1 Calycopis cecrops | reverse complement strand
TGTAGTCGAATTGGGCTGGCACGACCGGGGAGGTACCTCTCGCTTATACGAGACTGTGCTGTCGCGTTTCGTGCGGTGTGTAAGTAGCCGGACGCCCATGGAGGTGGGAGGAGAAAGTCGCCTACTATTCCATAAAAAAACTTCCACATATCACAATATGTTCGATTGTATTTTTTTCATATGACGGGGCAAACGAGCAGCTGGTCCCTTTAGATTACTAGAGATGCCCAGCTATGTATAATTGTTCTACAAATACGTTGTCCTCTCTTACTGCTCCCCTCCAATGGGCCACGGGAAACTCACAAAGGAAATGCGATAGCTGTCACCTTAAGCTGACTTCTCACTGCGCGTGCTACTACGCGCCGCGCCGCTCCACGCGCAAGGACGCGCTACGCTACACACCGCGCCACCCAACGGAAAATGACGCGGCGCGGCGCGTACCGTTGGTTGGTAAATAAATGTGTGTATATATGTATATATGTATCGATCGCCTACACTCGCGAGCCAGCGCCGCGCCTTTGAGGTTACCGACTTTTAGCGGATAGGTCGCGCCGCGCCGCGCCTGCCCGCGACGCGCCGCGCCTAGCTCGTCACACTGCCCGGGGCGCGTGCGGGCGCGGCGCGGCGCGGGCTAACACGCGCAGTGAGAAGCCAGCTTTAGACATGTACGTGAGAAATACCTCAGTGATTAGACCGGCCCAATATGGTAGAGCTGTAGTATGGCACCACAAACTATAAACCACATGGCCATGTACTACTGGTACTGGATACTAACTGGTAAACGACACGGCCGGCTATTCTGAATTCCCGGGAGATTTCTTGTTATTTTGTATTCTTTTTTATTCTGTATTCCCAGCGGAGCGAAGGTTTTTACATTATTCCATCAGTTCTGAAACACATAGGTACCGAATTTAAATACAAAATCCTAAGCCCCTAATCTCTTGCCATAATATTTTTAATACGAACGTAACAATAAAAGGCACAGAAACAATTTAACATTTTTTCATTACGATACACAAACAAGACAATAACATCGGGGAATTTGTTCCCGTGCACGAAACAATGGCGAAACAAAAGAACACCCAGTTTTTGAGGTTCGCATTTTATGGAGTAACGTCGACAATTTACTTCGAGAATATTCGAAATAGTTTTAACGACGAGCTTTTGTGCAGGAAACAAAATAAGGTATTATGACTTTCTTACTTTGAATTAGAAGGAGCCTTAATTTATCAACACTGAAGTCGCATAGGACCTTCGTTTCGCAGCTGAAAATAAGCGATCTGCTCAGGAGGTAGTGCCATGCCGAATTGTAGCGTAAGTGATTAAAATTAAAACGTTTTTTATAGTTGTAAGAAAATAGTTGTACATTAATGGCCTAAAATTGGTGTTTTCCTTTAAGTTTCTATGTACAGTTTCGGCAGTGCGTTAGTAAATAGATCAACTGTCGGTGTGTGAGTTCAATTGACATTTGCCTTTTTTTTTTTGTCCGAAAGTGTAAGAATGAGGATTAATGATGATGAATACTTCAGGGTGCCACTACAGAATGAGTGGAACACTGGTGAGTTTTAGCAGCGCACGTCATACATTATACAAAACACAAAATACTGTTTTTACTGATACTTCAGTATTGAATGTTTTCTGTAAATATATAATGAAATGTTGATGAAAGTACAAAAGGATGTAAGAAACTGGGTTTAATTCGTTAAAATTAATGAGCTTTTCACACTTCCTTGTTGTAGACGAGTAAAAATTGCTTAATTAAATTTCATGGAATTTAGAAACATGAATGATGTCTCATTTTTAAGAGCAACTTTTATTTTTTCCTGTTTATTATGTTGCATATCCAAGGCTGGAACCTTAGATATGCAACATAATAAACAGGAAAAAAGAAATGTTAAAAAATATAATGAAATATAAAAAAAATCTGCTTCATGACAAGGACAATATTATGTCAATTCACATATAGCTGCTATTCAGTGCAGGCGACATCTGAATCACCCGTGCCCTATTAATATCTGTGAAATAATGTACTCAGGTTCCACCGATTGGTGTGCTTGACGCCTTGTATCTTCTTGAAGGAACCCCTCTCTTCCATCTGCACACGCGGTCCAGCGTGACTGCCAAGTAGAAATGACATCGTCCGCGATAGCGCTTCTCCTTTTCTTGGGTCCCCGCCTGCTCGTGCCCCGCTTGAACAACCTCCAGATCGGGTGGCAGAACTCCGCGCCGGCGCCGGCCAGTAGCGCCAAACAAGCTACTATACTATAATTTAAACCCGTCATCTCTACACATATGTTCACACTTATCCACCTGTGTCAAATATTATTCCCACTGAGTATGCGAAGTAAGGATTTATTTTTATATTTCTTAAGGTTAAGTTTAAAATTCGATAATATTGAGTGAAAAAATATAATCAGTCGTGTGAAAAAACATTTTTTTATTATTTTCACACATTGTTAAACTTTACATGTGGATCCCTAAAGTTTTTCAGAATATTGTCCTACTAACCAGTCATTCATCAGGATTATAATGGCACAAGAATTTTTAAAATAGTCCATATTCGGAGCCTATTCAATGCAAACAATTTAAACAATCAAATCTTTCAGCTTTTATTAAACAACTAAATAATTTCGATTGTCTGCTGTAATAATAACCGATTTTTGTTAAACGCATAATATGAATTTATATAATTTTATTTTGGTATACATATGTACCTACATTTACCAAAATATTACTGTTCACATTTTTTGTCTCTCTGTGTGTTTGTTCCAGCTAATCTCTAAAACCACTGGATTGATTTTGACGGAACTTTCACTGGTAAGTAGCTGATGTAAGAAGTAGTAACTTATGTTACTTTATTTCCTAATTTTATAATTTTTAAATTCCACTTAGATGAAGTCGCAGGCACAGCACAGTATCCCACTGCCAGTTTCTGAGTTTGTTTCGCCGGTTTTTCTCAGGACAGGGCTAGGATTGAACCGGTGGTAGATTTAATTGTTGACGTTCAAAAAGTAATTCTTGTACATTGAGTTATATGTACTACAATAACTCAATGTTCTTGTAATTCTATTTTGAATAAAAACTTTTCTTTCTTTCTTTCTTTCTTTCCAGTACATTTTTGTGGTACAATTAAAAATAATTTTACTTTACAATACTTACACACCTTACAATACTTTTAAAATGGTAAAAATATTATAGTTAATAATAACTTTAAAAATTACTTTGTACTATAACTAACGCTATCTATAATTTAGGATGTGCAACTGTAAGGGTAAATTTATACCGGCTTAAAAAATCTTCCGAGTCCTATTAACTTGCGACTTTTTATTAGTAATTATTATAAAGGTTAGCGAAGCAAATCCTTACATCATCCCACAACCACTAAATTTTGTGACACACTTAAGGGTAAACAATCATATCAATCATATCTTTAGGTTTGTGCTTCAACACAAGAATTTCAATAAAATTTAATATCTAGTATAGATATGAAAATAAAAAATCCAAAAAGGCTCTTGAGCCCTTGCAAAACTGCAAGTATTGCTATTATATGAGTGTGTGGACGCACATTTAGTTTCTGACCGACATCGACGCACCCTCGTCACTGTCCCCACAACACAACAGGATGTCTGCGAAGTATAAGATATCCCGAAGTTCCCCAACCGCATTGGTATTTACACAGATTTTATATACACAAGTCGGATTCGTCCAGAACGCAGGAATTATCTTGTTTTTGTAAGCATAGTTCGTTGTATAAGAATTGTTATTTCACCATTACTTTGGTGGGCTAAACATGAGCAATCATACATATTTTTTAGAACTATTATATACTTTATAAATTCTTTTTATTCACCTACCTACTCCTCTTATTGTTCTAAGATAGTTTTAGCTTTTTCTCAGGCGGCATCTTAGTCATATTCTCTTTGATATAAGTGTATTATTTCACGTTTTTCTCAGTAGGTACGTGCCAATATTAGTTACTTGCGCCAAACCAGTGAGTTTATCTAACTCGCTGGTTTGCTCTTCGACCGCTACGAATTATCGTCTATATACAGGGTTGATACAAGCGTGAGGCATTAAATTAAACCACGCATACTACAAGTGCCTACAGTTAATGCGAAGCTATTAAAAATAATTTTACGAAGAGTATACGAAAATACTTTTTTCAAAAAATTAACAGCAAAAAAAACACGAACATGCTTTGTACCGGCTCGTACAGCGCACAGCGATATGAGGAGGTAGAGGAGCAGGAACCCTGTGGTGTCTGCGATGTCCATGGACGTAATTGTTATGCAGATGCGTTTCCCTCCTTACCCCCTCCCTCTCTAATAGGCCGCCAGAACTTCAAAATCTGCACGAAACACGACAGTACAGCTGTCGTCACTTGGCGACGGCATCATGTCTGTCAGGTGCCTTTCCATTTCAGCTTTATTCATGGCACTTACTCTTAGCGAAATATTATAAATGCATTAATATGAACACCGTAATACTACTGATTTTTGAAATGCACGGCGTTTAAGACATAACTAACACAAATTCTTTATAAGTTTTTGCGCAATCATCGCAATAAATAATAAACCAGGCAGGCGGGCAGCGGCTAGTAATGGAGTAACAATAACAAAAAGAGCGCAGATTAGATCAACATGGCCGCGCCATTAGGATCCACTTAGCATAATTGCTCGAATAAATTTCTATAAGTCCAACTAGCTTTATGTGACGTCATCAGTCATGGAGTAGACGAGTTAGTACATTCTGTTGGAGCCGTTGTTATTTAGTGCAGAAGGCAGACGGGTGAGAGTAGCTAGAGGTGTGCCTAAGAGTGATATTTGAATAACAGCGATCGCCCTGAGCAGTTGTAGAAAATCGCCGTGAATAGTAGCAGTGATTTAATCACTCTTTAAATCACACTTTACTTTACATTTAGCGCCGCGCTTAGCGGTGATCACGATATTTCATATCGCATTTTGAAGGTCACTTGTCTATATCCCTATTTCCTTTACCGTAAACATGTATCTTTTCTAACAAGTCTTATACCTATCTATTTTCATAACATTAAATTGAGTTTTAAAAAGGCAAAAAAAAAACATTTTCAATGCTAAACATCAAGCCCTAAATAGCTACTATGTTATTAAACTATAGATAAACACCAACTGAAATTAATACTTATAACATGAAGAAATAGGTACTAAAAGTTTTTTAAATAATATTACTTTAAAGAAAATATAATAAATACACTAATATTATTAAATAATTACTATTTAAATAAAACCAACATAATATTAGTTAATGCTATCCGTTAACGAGCAGTTACATCGCAATCACCATCTCACCACTAAGAATAGCTGTGTAACTGGTGGTAAATAGTTTAGTGTACTTTAGCAGATCTTAAGTAAGATATAATATTGAGATCTTAGAAGCGAAGCGGAGGTCTATTTCAGGCTCCCAAATACACGAACTTATCTACTATCACCAGGCTGATCCCTAGTGAAGAGAAATTTGCCCTGTGTTCGCCCACAGTAGTTCCGATTTATTTGTACCCGTAATTCGAGATTATAAAATACATCACATTCCGAAGAAAAAGTTAGTAAAAATGTTAGTAAAAAAAAAGTGCCTTCTAGAATCTCATAGATCCTAGAAGGCACTTTTTTTAAAGGCACTTTTTTTTAAAGGCACTTTAAGACTATGAGACGTGTACATACGTTTTACCCCACGGTATTAGGCGACAGTCTTGCGACGGTATAGTATAGGGAGGCAAACGAGCAGTCGGAGCCATTTTCATGACTACCGACCCCCATCGACATCCACATCGAGGCTATACAGATGCGCTGCCCTCCTTTCTGCTCCCAACTCCATGGGACACCGGCTACTTACACACCGCACGAACCGCGACAGCACAACTGTCACTTTACGCCCGTTTCGTGTAAGCGAGAGCTACCTCGGTCGTGCCGTCCCAATTCGGCTGCATGCAAGCATGCAGTGTGGCACTGCCTTTTACTTTTTTTGAGATTTACTGTTATAGTACGTACCCTAATATGTTAACCTACAATATGGTTTGTTATGACTGCCGCACTCAAATGTTGTTAGTCAGCTCGTGACTCAGAGCGATGCATTATGGCCACGTCGACCTTCCTCTTGGAGTTTCTAGAACTTTACTACACGCATACACGATATACTGTTATTCTTCATTTCTGCGAAAGATGTATGATTGGTTACAATTTTTTTTAATGACTGTTTTTCTTGCATTTGGTAAGCTTGGTCTGTTCATTGAGCAATTTATATTTTTAAATGTGTTAGTATAAGTGGAAACTTAGCTGGTTTTTGCATATTTTGTACCTGTGATTTCCTAAGTGTTATTATAATTGATTGTTTCCCAAATAAAATAAATACTAAAAAAAGTGTGTTTTAGACCACACAACTTAAATAAAATTTAATTATTGATTTAATACACAAATTCATTACCTACCACACTTACAATGACATAACATGTCGTATGATTTTTATATTTTAACACAAAAAAGTTTCATTTAAATCAAATTTGAATTTTGAATTGGAATGACAACTTTCATTGGCCGCGCCCGATGTGGGTCTTTTGTAACGCTCTCGCCAGCTTATTTCCCCAATTCAAGCGCGCGTAGGTACAGAAGTATTACTTTAAAAAAAAATAAAAAAAAAAACTTTTCTTATTTAAAAATCTTGAGAAATTATGTGTGAATCACACCCACATTACGATGGTGCTAGGTGCCAGTTTAATAAATCAAATTTGAAACATACCGATGTTATATTTACAAGCCGTATGTAAATACGAGATTTAAAGACTGATAAGAAAGACCCTCAGTATTTCCAACTTTATGTAAGTGCCGTGCAGAAAAATATTTCGGTTTTTGATTTTTCATTTTGGAAATAAATTGAAATTTCTAATGTCAGTAGCGTAAAAGGCTATCCATAGGCAGCCGTTCATTTTGTTTCAGTAGTTTTATAGGAAAGACTAACAAACAACTTTAGTAACTATAATATTACTAAAATCTGATGCAGACTAGTCTAGTAAGAGGTAGCGCCACGCTGCATGGATGCGTGCAGCCGAATTGGGCCGGAACGACAGCTGTGCTGTCGCGTTTCGTGCGGTGTGTAAGTAGCCGGCGGTCCATGGAAGTGGAAGGAGGAAGGAAGGATGCGCTGCCCGCATCCGTATTGACTAGATGCCGATGTCTATGGGCGTCGGTAGGCATGAAAATGGCTCCGACTGCTCGTTTGCCTCCCTATACTAAAAAAAAAATTAATAGCATCTATGACATATTTCTACAGACCAGAAAGCCTTTTCAATATCACGCGAGGTAACTTTAGAGATGTGATTGAATTTTAAAATGTAAAGAGCAAATATTTCGAGGCCCCCGGGGAGGTCGCTTGTACGAGGCGGGACCGTTCGCATGTGCGATAGCTTTTCCGACTACTATATGATATGACCCTGGGGTATCAGGTCAATTCTCTATTCCCGTGGTACCTCACGTTTTGTATATTATACCCGGAACGCAAATTTATTAGGTACTATTTTTAAGGAAAAGGCCGTCGCGACCGGGGAGGTACCTCTCGCTTACATGAGACCGGCGTTAAGTGACAGCTGTGCTGTCGCGTTTCGTGCGGTGTGTAAGTAGCCGGTGGCCCATGGAGACGGGAGTATAAAGTAACTGACTCTAGTGGCTGACGGGGCTTTATAACATTCCTCGCTTAGGCGAAGTTAAAAAAAAATTTAAAATTTGGAAACTCTGATCTATAACACTCAAAATAATCACGATATAATTCGATTGTTTGTTACAATATAAACAATTTGTAGAGACACATTCTCCATCAAACAAAAACAAATATTTTATACAAAATGAAACGTGAACTTCGAATAAGCCCACTTGAAAGAATCTCACAAGGATAATGTAATGTAATGAAAACAACGATTTGACGAAACACAGAAATAACTTTGGCAAGGAAATAAAAGCTGTAGTCATGTCTCATCTCAGAAGTTCGAAAATCGCTGTATGGTGATGATGAGTGGTTGTGACATCGTGTTTCGTGCGGTTTGTGAGTAGACGGTGGCCCATTGAGAGAGAGGGGAGGAGGGCACGGCATTACCAATAGTCCTTGTTCGTGTGAATATTAACGAGTGCAGATAGCAACTATAAGTCGTCGTTGCTCGTCTGTCCCGCGTATTATTAAACAACTTGTTCAGGTGATGCTGAGTGATGATGATGATAAAACAATATCATACTGTCCCAAGTGAGGCAATAACACGAACATCAATATCCACGTTGTAACGTAGATTCAGCTGGCAAATAGATTAATTTGTAACATGTACTTGTACTCTGTATGTTTGTAGAGAGTATAGAACTGTAGCCTACTGGCCAGCTGTCTAGTCGTCTAGAATAACTATACAGTAATATGTAAGATGTACTTGCAATCTGCATATCTATACTTAGATAGTACAGAACTATTGTCTTCAAGCCTATTGAAAAAATAATAATGAAGCGTTTTAGACGATTTTTGTAAGAAGTAGTACCTACAATGCTTTTGATAATACGTCTGCATAACAATTAGGTATGCGAATGTTCTTGAGCGTTTGTAATTAAAAATCGACTACTGCTTGTTTGTTTTCTTAAACTATAAAAAGTCATATTTGTAAGAAGTGCTATACCATGCTTTGCAACGTTAAAACTTAAAGCGTTATTTTTTCAAGAATAAGTAACAGTGAATAATTAGTATATAACAATTTTGAACGAATGAAACCGGGAATTCACGCTAGTGCATTTTGTCTCCCAAGCCTGTGATGAGTAACTCTATTGACTAATGAACATAACTTGTGTATAAAAGGTAGAGCTAAGAACCAGAAAACTTTTCCTCTGAAAACGAAGTTTGTTCCCTCGAAACTCTTTGCTTTGCTTGGTTTGTTTTATATTTATTCAATCGGAATAAATAGAGTTGCTTTGTTTGTGACAGGACAATTTCGGTTATTTTTTGATGTTATCATCAAATCATCATCATCATGAGCCGCCATCATCCATCCAGCGATCATCCGCCATCATCCACTGCTGGACATTTGCCTACCACAAGCAGCACATTACACGGCATTCATTAAAGTGTAGATGTCCCAAGAAGAATCGTTTCTTTTTTAACAACTAGCTGTACTTCGCACCAGAAAATTTATTACTATTCCATATTTAAAACTATATCATTTCAAATTTTAAACTAAATCTGATCAATAGTTTTGGTGGTTTGATGAAAAAATTACAGTATCAAAATACACTATTTATTACATATATAATACTAATACACTATTTATCGTAATACTATGTTCAAATCTTGTTTCTCTACTTTTTGTGGTTACAAAAATATGTCAATACCAGACTACTCGAGGGTCATAATCCGCTTGGAATGGCCGCTTATCCCGTTGAAGGACCCTGCACGTAATGTGTTTCGTCACTTACATCCACTCAAGAACACAAAAATATAGGAGAGAATGGACATGGTTCCATATGGCTCGCTTTTTCAGTTGCGTTTGCGTTGTTTTTTTATTTAAAATAAACTAAACGATTTTTTTTTGTGTACTGTAAACGGGACTTAATCGCGTTATAAAATCGAAGTATTTACCTCGACTCTCGACGTTTCGGCCGTAATGCAACGGCCGTGGTCATGAGTAGTATACTCGTGACCACGAGTACCACCACGAGTAGTCTACTCGTGACCACGGCCGTTGCATTACGGCCGAAACGTCGAGAGTCGAGGTAAATACTTCGATTTTATAACGCGATTAAGTCCCGTTTACAGTATACAAATATGAATACAAATCGTGAAAGCTTAAAACAAACTAAACGTTGGCCGCACTTGTGATATTCACCTTAGAAGTCCAATTATCCTTTTGTAGTTTAGCCTCTCCTCCCCAGTAACTTATTTATAAGCAATTTGCAGGCCGCAATTAGGACGTCGTAGGAGTGCGGTTTGCGGACCGCTGTACTAGAAGATAGTAAAAATAAAACAATATGGACTTCAGTAAATAACTAAATACCTACAACGATATCCGGTGGACTACACTGACGGACTTTAGTGCTATAACCTGTGTAATCCAGTTTTATTTTGTCCTCCATTTAGCGCCAGGGTATCTTGTTGATTATTTACCCCGATGTAAAAGAGGTTTCTGCCAGAAAGTCTAAGTAAGAGGAGGTTAAAGTTAAGTAAGAGGTAATGGCACACTGCGTGCTTGCATGAAGCCGAATTGGTCCGGCACGACCGGGGCGGTATCTTTCGCTTACACGAAACCGGCGTAAAGTGACAGCTATGCTATCACGTTTCGTGCGGTGTGGAAGTAGCCGGAGGTGGGAGGAGAAAGGAGGGCAGCGCATCTGTATAGCCTCTATGCGGATGTCTATGGGCGTCGGTAGTCAGGAAAATGGCTCCAACTACTCGTTTGCCTCCCTGTACCTTACGGTAAAAAAGCAGATGTTTTTATAGAAAACTAGGTATTAAAATAACTGTTAACAGAAGTACCTCTACAATGCTAGGGAATCAGACCAGTATATAGGTAACTATCTAAATTCCTTTTAAGATCTGTATAGTATAAATATTAAATTACATTATTTTTGCTATTCATCCTATCACGCACAGTTAAGAGTTCAGGATTATATAAAGGTTTCCATCCTGATCGATGGTCACAATACTCCTAAGGAGCACGCCACGCCGGTCGTCCTAATCCACGCCGCTGCGCCGTCTGATTCAAAGGAATGGGTGGTGGACTGCTCTTAGTCTGGGCTCTTCCCTTAAGCTTGCCCGGAATTAGTAGTCCTGTCCGGCGTAGCCTTAGGGATCATAGAAGCACGCAAGCCCTCCAGCACGACAAGATGGCAACATCTTCGGGGGTGACAAAGTTTGTACCTGCGACAGTATGCGCTCATCTTTGCACAAGTTATGACTGCCTTGAAATAAACATCCCTGGTCATGCTTCAAAATCCATCAAGCCGACCAGGCTGTAGCAGGGAACATAGACATTTACATACATACACTTCAAATCATAATGAGAAGAACTCTTTAGGATGACAGCACACACGAGAATTTTAGTCACGGCGACCAGCAACTTAGTCGATTTTTAGAAATTGAATGCAGCGACTACACGCAATGAGCGCACACTTTAAGTCGCCAGACGCGGCGATTTAGTTGCTAATGTATGTCTATGCAGTCGGAAAGTCACCGATCGCCGCGTCTAAAAGTCCCGCGTATGCTACGGCCCTTATAACGCAGTTAGGTAAATACGAGGCAGTATAAAAATATAGATAAAATATTGATATAGCAGTACAACAAAAAAATACATTTTTTAATTTATACGAAAAACTGTGCACACAAAGTTCACAAAACCTCCCATTTAACACTGCACCAGAAAAGAATACACAGTTTTATTTACAGTCGGCATTTCTGTTGGCAGATGTTTTATGCGCGCTGGTCGGCCTGCAGCTGCGAGCGCCGCGGCTTTGTGTAGGAGCAGCACTTGGTGCTCGGCGGAACTACCTTTTTCTGTTGTGTGTTGTAAAATATTCTGTTGTTTACCTCAAAACGCGGGAAATGTTATGGTTTAAGATTTGTAGATCGTTTATGTTTTGCTTAAATATGCATATATCTGTATATTATAACGTATTTGAGATAGGTGCCATAGGAATTGTCTATATGATAGTTAATAGTTGTTAGTCAATAGTTACTAATCATTCTTACAATATTTTTTATGACGTGTTTGACGCATTTACGCGCCTCTTCTGGCCTTGTTGTGGTATGTGGGACTCTCGGCATTCTTTGTACTATATAACCACTATTATTATGTAGATATCGCTACTTTTTATGAGCTTTTCCAGATCTGTTAAGTAACAAGGCACCTCGACAGCTAGGCAGTCCCCTAAGTGACAAATTCTATTTTTACAGAAGGAGTGTCCTGCACCACAGCACAACCCTAGTAGCGCCGGAGAGTGCCATGGCTTTATAATCACAATCGACGTGAGAGTCCAGTCCAGTCAGGAGTGACGTGGTAAAGGACTGGACCTGCATAGCATTTTATGGCATTTTTATGGGTGTCGATAATCTCGAAAATGCTCCGAATGCTCGTCTATACCAAAATACTAAATACGGCATGAAATAAATAAATATTTATTTGTCGTATTAAAATGATGCCTATCATGTCTGGACGAAATTGTAGTCCATAATGCACTGAAATAAAATTAATATTCCCATCTTGAAACTTAACAAAATTTTACAACTATAATAGATATAAAGTTATGGCTGTCATCGTAAAAATACTTCACCGTAAGAAACCAGCTCCAACTACCGAGCGACTGGGACGCGCTTAAAACTTTATAGCCGCGTTTCAAATCTACTGGGAAATTTTATATTTAATAAAATTTTATTATATTTTGTACATTTTTGCAACTTATGAGCATTCTCGTGTTTTCGAAATATCAACTTATTTGACTAATAAGGTCAAAAACTAGAAGCAAAGATCGAACAAAATCCCACTATCCACAACTGTACTTTCAGCACTACATAATTTTTTTATGGTATAGGGGCAAACGCGCAGTCGGAGCCATTTTCACGACTACCGACGCCCATAGACATTCGCATAGAGGCTATACAGATGCGCTGCCCTCATTTCTCCTCCTACCTCCATGGGCCACTGGCTACTTACCGCACGAAACGCGACACCACAGCTGTCACTTTAAGTTTCGTGTAAGCGAGAGTTACCTTCCCGGTCGTGCCGGCCTAATTCAGCTGCATGCAAGAATGCAGTGTGGTACTACCTGTTACTAACACTATGTACAATATTGATTATATAGATACGTACTTCATCCAACTTTCATAATCATCAGTCTTTATCAGTCTAATGCTGGACAAAGGTTTCAATGAATGCCAAGATGGCGGATCCCCTGCTACTCGCATCCGCCTCGGACCGGCTGCTGCACGAAGACGGCCATCCGATCTGGTTATTGTTCAGCCAACAATTGACCTCCCTCAACACCGTCTCTACCTAAATCCTACCTCTACCATCACAGATTCTTCTGAATAATCTGATTAGCTGCTATTAAACTTCATAAACATTAAAATAAATAGTGTTTTTTTAACACACACGAATGGTAAGTTTTGAACAATATTTTCGTATGTAAAATAAAAGCTTTCAGTTGACAAAATTGTGGCCATTTAATATTCGTTCGGTTCACATTTGTATTCTGCGCTAACTCTTTACTTTGCCTTTCGCCGCATGAATATTGTTAGCCTGTGTTGTGTTAACTAACTGGCAAATACGATTTGAAATATAAAGATAATAGACAAAGTAAGACACATTAAGATAAGTATAACCCCTGTACCATAATCATTGTAAATTCCTCGACGATCCTATACTTACGAGCGGTATCGAACCTTTAAGTCTAAGGAGAGACTTTGCTTCCTTATGCGTGTTCTACCGCTTGTATAATGGGTTGTGTTCCGAGGAATTGTTTGACA
>LUGF01027752.1:102054-112228 GCA_001625245.1 Calycopis cecrops | reverse complement strand
TAAAATAACCGCTCTTCACTCTACACTATCACCACAGATTAAGTACTAGTTACTACTTAAACTATCACACACTACACTTTTATCACAGAAATGTTCACAATCAACACGTCAACACAAGGGCGAGCAAACTCAAAATGGCAAATATGTCGTCGCGTGTGTCGCAAAACATATTATATTATTGAAAAAGTTACTTGGAATTACACAATTTTTTTTGTAATTCTGAGTAAAACGCCTGTAAAATCGAAGATGTTTAGTAGTCTATACGACAGAAGTATGTAATGTTGCCATTACTAATTACCATTTTTTTTTTCTCCGTGCGGCACGACCGGAAGGTACCTCTCACTTACATAGTACGAGGGTCACTCTAAAAGTTTTTAGAACTGGCCACTTGCAAACAATATAATAAAAAAGTAAGTCAGAATTTTGAAAATGGAAATCTTTATTATATTATTTATAATGGGTTTTATTCTTTTGTCATTTGTTTTACGTTTTGGCGGAAAATTGAAAATTGGCTGTGTCACGTCAGCATGAATTTAATGCGAGAAAATTTTCATGCAATGATTTTTTATGACTTTCTATGTCATTTAAGTCAACAAGAAAGTTATCATTGACTTCGATTGGCCTTTCACGATGAAGCCCCATCTCGTGCCACTGTTTAGAACTGGTTTAATGAGTTTAAACGTGGTCGCACTAATTTCACCGATGATCTGCGTGTAGGACGGCCTTCTACGGTGACGACTGAAGATAACATAAGTTTTGTGCGGCGTATGATACAGACTGATAAAAGAGTGACCTATCACCTCATAATTTGACCGAAGTCCAAAAACTCCGCCGTGTTGATTGGTGCCGTGAAATGGTTCAAAGATTTGACGGAAGTGGCTCAAACGCAGTATTCGACATACTTACAGGTGACGAAAGTCGAATTTACTGTTTTGATCCGGAAACCAAAACACAGTCTGCTCAGTGGGTGTTTCCTTCCGAAGAGTTGCCAACTAAAGTAAAGAGAAGTCGAAGCGTGGGAAAAAAGATTGTGTCCTCGTTCTTCGGAGAGACTGGTCATTACACAACAATTGTTTTAGAGGATCAAAAAACTGTTACTGCAGAGTAGTACACTAACGATTGTTTGCCACTTGTCTTGGAAAAAGTTCGGGAGAAACGACCTCGCAGTAGGATCCTCCTTCATCACGACAACGCCTGTCGCACACCGCAAGACAAACTATCGACTATTTGGCTACATCAGACGTGGAATTACTGGGCCACCCGCCGTATAGCCCCGACCTCGCACCTTGCGATTTTTATTTATTCCCGAAAATAAAAGAAAAACTTAAAGGAATACGTTTTACGGACGCCGAGGAAGCAGTGACTGCGTTTCAGAAGGCCGTCGAAGAGACCTCTAAAGACGAGTGGGCAAAGTGCTTTTCTCAGTGGTTCTATCGAACGCCGCGATGTATTGATGTGAATGGACACTATTTTGAAAAGATATAATAAAACTAATAACTTGCTAGTTTACTCAGTTTTTGATTTTCTAAGAACTTTCAGTTTGACCCTCGTACAAGCGCAAGTGACAGCTTTTACTGTCGCGTTTTATCGACGAACTACGAACTACGACAATCTAGTGCATTCGTTCAGGTATTAAGTCACGTATTGCCTAGGCAATCCAATACATCTCTAATCTGCGCTGCACACCCCCGTAGCTCGGTTCAATCCAACATAATCACAAAACTTGTTTTTATTTAGCAGAAAACTTCAAAAATTAATTTAGAAGTAATAATAATAATAATAATAAATATTTATATAGTTAGTGGGCGTGAGAGACAAAATATGGATGTACAATACATAGATAAATACCCATGACTTAGGCGGGATTCGAACCCGCGACCCCTGGCGCAACATGCCTGCTTATCCGAGATCTGTACCACTGATCCATCAAGACGTCGTAGTATAATAGGTATTAGGTGTAAGAATCGTGTAACTTCTAAGCTATGAAAAACCCCAGGGGTAAACTTGAATTTGAGAAACCCTGCCATACAACATCCACCAATACCTAACAATATACTAATCATACATTAATTCCATCTCGCATCCATTGATAGTACTCCCAACAAAACGAAAAATTATTTTCCCGTACTTTTTCCCGCTAACGGAGAAGCGAAAGTATCAATTCAATTTGTCCGTCAATATGAGCTACTCACTATGTGGACTACCTGTAACAGGTACTGGGGATTGGGCGGCCGTGAGGAAGGGCGGGCGGGAGACCGGGACCAGTGCAACCGCCGACACCGTCTAAAGAGGACGCCGCGCGCGAACCGCCCAAGCCACCGACGAACTCAGTACAGGAACAATACAGTGTAGTTCAGTTTTTGTGTTCACGATTATCCGTGTGAATTTAATAGGTACGTAAAAGCTATAAGCGACTGAATTGCGAATAAATTGTTTTACATGTTTAGTTTAAAAAGCAGTTAGTTTATAATTAAAGAACGTAGGTTGAAATATTTATAAAATTTCCCCGTTGCGAGATGGGTTTTAAAATTTCAAGCCAATGTTCCCAGAGATGGCTGTACGGATTTAACTTGTTGCTCTCCGCAATGTAAGTCCTAGTGCACACGCTTCGAACCCGCCGAACGCGGAGTAAAACATGAAACCAGGTCATGATTTTTAATATACAAAGCGCTGATTCCATTTTCAATTTTATACAAAAAAGGAACAAATATATAAAAAATAAAACCCGATGACCTTATTGGTCATGGTTTTTTTATATACAACCAAAGCACTGGTATTCGATTTTCAATTTTATACATAAAAAGAACGAGAAATAAAAAATTAAATCTGATGACCTGATTGGTCATGGTTTTCAATGGAATACCAGCGCTTTGGTTGTACATAAGTACAACCAAACGCTGGTATTCGATTTCCAATTTTATACAAATAAGGAACAAAAAAAAATAAAACAAGGAGTTTGTAATAAAACCCGCCAATGCCGACGTGCCGTTTTTAAATAACAAAGAGAATTATAAATCGACGGTTTTTCCTTCATTTCGTGGAAACCAATTTATGATTTGCTTTCCGTATTGCATATATTTTGTACAAAAAAATAAATTTCGTCATTGTTGGACTTTTGTATTCGAGATATTATTAAAGGTTTGTATTTCAAAATGTATAAGATTTTATTCGATATAATTTGACCTTTATTTTATTCTGAAAAGCATTCATTACTTTTAGAATAGAATATAAAAACCTTTTTTTTGTAATTATAACACAGCTATATACCTTTCCCTACTTATCCTTATACTTTTACAATCTAGAAACCAATTTGGTAAAGCAATCGTAGTCTAAGAGAAACGTACTACAGTCTAATCCATTTAAACGTTACACACGTTGGCACAAATACCTTTTGAGCCATCTTAAGTTCTTTTCTGAGTGCCATGGCACGGGCGAGCTTTATAAGCATGACAATCTTCGATTCCAGCCCGCTACAGTGGTTATCCAATGCATCTTATACGATAATTTCTATTATAAACTATTGAGGATATTGTCTCAATTCTGTGTTGGAAGTAGGTAAAAGGGGTGTAGTTACGGAGTAAAACTGTACTGTATGTACAAAAGCCGACTAAATCACTAGTGTCCTTTTTGGAAACAGTGCACAGTGGTTTGACTAAACGGTGGACAAGGCCAAATCTGGTGATTTCCGTTATCGAACCAATGATAATATTTCAAAAAAATTATACGCCAAAGCATCTATATCTGTTATGTACAAAAAATTGGTCAAAACTGCTGGATCTTCTTGCATGTTTTGGAAACAACTGTATGTACCACACTTTTACAAATTAATTAATTAATTTGAATTTAAAAACGGATTCAATAAGTTTGCCATGTTGAGTTATTCTCACTGCCGTGGCGCTGTTCGCAGGTTTCCGCTGGTCCAATGCAATGGACAGAAAGGGAGGTCAGTATAGATGTACTAAACGTATATCTTCACGACCGGGGTGGCACCTCTCACTTACGGGACCGGCGTAAAATGACAACCATGTTGTAGCTTTTCGTTCGGTGTGTGAGTTTCCGGTGGCCCATTGAGGAGGAACGAGATGAAGTAGGGCAATGCATCTGCATAGCTTTGGTTGTGTGGATGTTTGTGGGTGTTGATAGTCATTGCAAGACTTCGACGGCTCGTTTTCCCCCAATGGCGTTACTAAAATAGGCTATCTATAGTGGTGAAGTAGCGGCTACTAATTCACGTATTGTAAAGTTTTCCCGGAAGCCTCATCAAATTTTCCTGCGGGTAATTTGATGATAAAGTACAAAACAATGAGACCGAAGTGATAGATAACCTTGGTGAAAATGAGATAGATATATATAGGCCTCTTCGTCGTAACGCGATTAGGTTTCATCTAGTATCAGAATGATCTTAAAGAGGTCTAAAGATATCTTTCTTTCTAGTATAAGGGGACAAAAGAGCAGTAGGAGCCATGTCCATGGCTACCTACGCCAAAGGACATCCGCGTAGAGTATAGGCGTTTGCCCTCTTTCTCCTCCATGGGCCTCCGGATACTTACATACCGCACGTGAAATGTGTCAGCACAGCTTTATGCAAGTATGGTGTAAGCAAGAGTAGAAAAGTAGAAAAGAAGAGTATGGTGTTCAATTAGGCTGTAATACGTGGCACTACCTCTTACTAGACTTTACAATACTTGAACAATTTCCACTATTTTTCCAATTACAATTAAATTTTGACATAAATATTAATATCAATGATTAAGAAGCTGTTGCAGTTACACATATTGTGTTTGTGTGCGTGAACTGTAACTGTAATATTAATTGTTCTTCTGTGCGAGAACTGTAAGTGTAATATTAATTGTTCTGAAATATATACATATTAACCTTACCCTACCAGTAATAATTAATTAAAGACTTATTGAGGCAGATATTATCTTTTAACAAAACCTTAATACAGATGTGTTAAAATAATACGAAAGGTGAACGTTAAGAGCATAATACACGTATTATACTCCAGTCTTGGGATTATACTGTCGGTTTGTTTTACTTTTATAATATGCTGGGGCCTTTTTTGTGTACGCTGGAAACACCTTTATGAGAATATTTTCTAGCCTGGCGATATCGGCATTTATTTTTACTTGGAGGTTGTTTTCTGTATACTTATAGAGATATCAATGAAGCACCAAAGCCATCATTTTTGCTTTTTGCTTTATGATGGGGCCTTTTTTGTGTACGCTGGAAACACCTTTATGAGAATATTTTCTAGCCTGGCGATATCGGCATTTATTTTTACTTGGAGGTTGTTTTTTATATACTTATAGAGATATCAATGAAGCACCAAAGCCATCGTTTTTATCCGTCTCTAATAAAATGTTGGTAATGTTTGTCGGGCATATGTATGTATGAATATGTCTATGTTCTATATGAGATGTCGTTAGATTTTCTTGACAAAGCGAGTGGTACTGGGTTCATAATATTTGAAGCGGTCAAATTTTTTAATTTAATTTTTATGATTATTTTACAGTCACTTATTTAACAAGGCTTTAATGTATAAAATAAAATTACGATGCCAATTAAGATAAAAGGGAACAAGGAATAAAATGTAAATATTACTCAAGAAACAATTAAGTATATTGGGTGCTTAGGAAACAACATTTAAAATTAATTTCAATGGCCCGTAATAAAATATTTTAGGTCCATAACTATATTTAGATTAATAAAACGTTTGTTATAGGACAGTGGGTCTTTACCTCGGAGCTTTTGACTCTGAAGCTTTCAAGCTTCCATTATAAAGCTCTCTAAAATACTGGCAACTATTTACGTAGTTAGCATTATGATTGGAAACAAATGAGGAAGTAAAAGGTAATAAAGGGTCGGCTTTTAGTTTCCTCTGTAACTACCGTTTTCCTTTTATAAGGCCAATTTTATCACAATATGATGTCTTAATCATCAACAGCAGCAAGGCGTCCTCTGCTAGATATAGGCCTCAGTATAAGCATGCAGCACGCTCATGGTCACAAGCTACCATCTAGCGAACTTGACAGCTTTGTTCAGGTCGTCAGCAAACCGGGAAAGCCGTTGAATATTTAGTCTTACGATGCGAACTGCCTTTTGTGAATCTTTTTTCTCTAGCTTCGGTTCTCGAGGTTGGTTCTGTAGCAATACGGCCTTTCCATTGCCATTTCTGCCGGCTGGCTTTCTGAACAATGTCGATTACACTCTTCTGGGTTCAGATCACTGAATTTAAGGTCATGTCTAGCAAATAAATAGCAAATTCTGCACGGCATACTGACTTTTATTGAGCTCATTTCAGAGCGTATATAGGGACCAAGCTTTGGATATACATAATACACCAATAAAGTAAATTAATTATCAAAAGCTTTGCCCCTTTTATCATTTTCTTGTGATTAATGATAACGCTCGATTAATGATAGTGCGCTTTAAAGTTAGTTCTATTTTACCATTATTTTAATTCTCATATAACATAACATAACTTTCTTTCTGTCATTCTCCTGTTCTCCTGTTTTTGCTCTGGTCTGGTTGTTCGTGGTTTGCTTCTTCTGTTTTACTTCACTAATCCGTCTACAATGGTATTTACGATGGTGTCGTGTCGTATATGGTGCTATAACTGACATAATGTTGTATACAAATTTGAGATAAAAGTTTTTGAAACCTGTTGCAATAGTAACTGGAACTGTTTAGTTTATTTTATCTGTGATCTCATGCCTTTAATATAAAAAAGTAAATTATTTAATAAAAGTGTCATGCCTTTAAGTTGTTGAGTGAAATTTGTAAGGACTTAAATCGATTTGTTTTAACAAGCAATTTCCACTCACCGACTCTTTGCGGAATCAGCGGCAATCCTGGGTATTTCCGGGTTGATGTGACTTAGGGATCTTCAAGAAATGAGTCTAATACCTTAATCTCCGGTAACGCGACTACAAAACCCCCGTTGCAGATTTCTGCGGGCATCGGAAATCATTTACATTTTGGTGGTCCGTTGGTTTTTCCCCGATATTATAAAAAAATAATATATTTCTTTATTTGCCAGATTCTTTTTTAAAAGTGCCGTAACAAGTAAAAACTTGAATATTAATGTTGTGCATTTTTGATATTTTAGAATGGTTAGGTAATAATTGTGTACCTAAAAGCTGCTTTTATTATCAATATTGTATTATCATTTATGTGGCAAGATTACAATATTCATTTATTGCGTTATCATACTTGTGGACGATAACGGTGCGAAAACATAACAGTTTATATTACATTAAAAGAATATTCAAATATAACAATTCAAAACTCTTACAATAATTTTGACATGAATATGTTTGTCTCAGAAAAATCGACTTCTATTCATAATTTCAATGACTTTTTCACCATCATCATTACCAGAATCATCATCGCCGATCTCAAAAACAGATGCTATATGCTTATGGTGGCGGAAGTAAAAACAATTTGGATTAGATCATATTTAGATGCCTGATAAAGACCATGAATGGTAGCTTTGTTTACAAAGTAACGCTAAAACTAAAAGATAAATAAGCACAGAATATATAAACTTGCTTGTTATTTTATACAAGATGGCGTTACTATTGCTATCTTAACACAAATTTTACGTAGTCGCGGCGGCTTAAATGTCATAGAAATTGATAATTCATGTTATACTTACGTTCATAAAATCTTAAGGGCTGATTTTACAGGCTAATATTATATGTCAATAAGCTAGTCCATATTTAACTACCACATCAATGCTTCAAGTTAATGACTTCTAAATGGAACCTATGAAATATAAATTTGTAGTTTATTTGCCACTTAAGTACCTAATAGGTTAACTGGGATTTAAAGGGACTCGCGACTAGAAGGGTGGGTCAGACTCAGCACAAGATACTGAATCCGACACATCCGGTAAGAGTACATAGTGCACTCTTAGTGTGGTTTTGCACGCTAAGCTCGTGACACGCGACGCGTGCCATCCGCGTGTCTGTAAAACCACACTTCCTGGTGTGTCTCGCATCCATCAGGTCACCCCTGCGATTGGTCCCAACCCAACTTAGAATCCTGGACCACGTCGACAGTCGGAGAAACCCCTCAGGTGCCAAGTCTGACTCTCCGGCTGCAAAATTGTATCAGCAGATGGCGCTGTATATAAAGCCTTTTGCAATATTAATAATCCGCGTAACTTTGCGTAGTTGGTCAGATTTCACAGCTTCTCCTCGCACTCGCCAGGCTGCGTACGGGATCTTGCATCCTTGATAAGGACAGCTACCGCTGTCCACCCGCCACACGGCATCGTTTGGACTTTGGATGATGTGCGATAGATAGTCCACACTTCGGTGCACCATTTGCCTTCTCCTCGAAGGCTCGAAGACTAAACGGGGAACCGGGCAGCCAGAAGTTGCCACAGGTTATGCTTCCACCTTAGAATTAGGAATTTTCCGTTGTATTCTTCTTTACGCGTAGTAAGGAGTTCAACTTCACGGCCATCATATTATATAGCCTTACTATCCCATGTATGTCAGAAAAGAAGAGTCGGCCCAGGGTTCCTCCCACCCGCATCACCCTCAGCGCAATTTCTCGAAAAAATACACTCGTTATACTAAACCGTTCCCAAACAATGATTTACATTTTACATAAAACGTACACCGTAAAAAATACAAAATTATACCCCGGGTAAAGTACTAAATAATTTCATTCGCGCCAAGGAACTCCTGAACATTTATTATGATAAGTAGCCCCCAGCTGTTCGATGCGAAAAAATAAGGTTTTGTTCAATTAATGCGGGGGAATAAAAACTTATTTCTTAATACAATTCTAGCTTGTTTTAGCTTCTAAGGCCAGATTATTTTAACTTTGTAACAAGTCTGAGCTAAAAAATAGCGTGTGCTTTAGACCACACAACTGAAGTAAACTTTAATTATTGATTTTTTACTATCGTAGTTACAATTTAATACCATATGATATTTATTTTTTAAATACAAAAAAGTTTCATTTAAATTGAATTTGAATTTTGGATTTGAATTACAACTTCCATTGGCCTCGCCCGATGTGTGATTTTTGTGACGCTCTCGCTAGCTTACTTCCCAAGTCAAGCGCGCTTATAGAAGTTTTTTCTCAAGAAATTATGCATCAGCTCCGATGCGCTTCTGGACTTTACTTTATATGAAAAAACATGATTCTGACATGAAATGTGCTCAAGATGTACGACCCTCAGATAAGTTAAGTGTCACGCTGCTGCAGCGCTGTTGCGCTTGATTGTTCGATCCGCTATTTTACACGATCTTACTCCTCATATGCGGTAATTTTAAATGTATTATATGGAGTAATCTCCAGCAATATGTTTTTCAAACAGGTTACTGTCAGATGCCTTCGTATTTATGATGCAAAGGTCTAAAACAGGATGGATGTTTTATTGGGTAGATAAGTAGACAACTACAGTTATCTACCATAGGCAGCTGCTAAAAGAACTAATTACCTATAATTCCTTTAAACCAGGGTTTCTCACATTTTCTGAATTCGCGCCTCCCTAACGACCTCCATATACAAAATGTTTTTTACGAGTCTAGTATTTTTTTTCCTTTTCATCTCAATTATGAAATGCTTCTTCCCCTGAAAACTGGCCGCCCCGCTGGTTGAGAAACCCTATTTTAGACCTGTGTTAAGAGTTTAATTATTAAATTAATCATGCCAAGATTTCAGCTCCAAAATTGCACAATACATACGCCACAGTTACATTAAATAAACTCGATATATAAACGGCTAATATAAACATTTAACTGCGGTTTCGAGATAAATTATTACCAAACCTCACAATAGGGATTGCCGTTTGAATAATATTTTGCGATTAATTCGCCGATTCTGTAACTTGTAGCGGATCCGATTCTAACTTTATAACAAAGAGGACTTCTCTTTGTGCTTCTAATCTCGTAGCTTGGCTTTAACCCAACCGAAGATTAGATACGACAATATCTTGGTACATTTGCATTGGTCAATGATTTTACAAATAGATATTATTACAATAAAACAACTACAACGGGTTTTATTGCATTATTTAACAAGCCCCGTGATGTGAAGCTTTAGGGTCAATTCACACCAAAAGCGCGGCGAAGGGCAGCGAAGCGTTTGTGTCATATGAATTTCTAATTTATAATAATTATAATAATACTTATTATCGCATGAGAAACTC